>NIPQ01049673.1:0-10179 GCA_002806875.1 Lepidotrigona ventralis hoosana | reverse complement strand
ATATATATATATATATATATATATATATATCTGTTTATAAGAGTCTAATCTTTAACTTTCAAATTCCTCCAGTAAAAAAAAGAAAAAAAGAAAAAAGAAAGAAAATTTTGTGAAACTTTCAATGGATCTATACAAATGCCTAGGTTTCTGAACGAAAACACACAACAAGCCATTATCTCAAGAAAGATACATTTATTTCTCACATTCATATAACGTATCATCAAACGTCGAAATTTAAATTCCGCGAGTGGAAAAGCTAAATCGTTTAACAAATATGTATATATCGCGGCAAGCGATACGGTTGCCGGAAAATGTGAATAACGATCGGCGAAAGTCATTCCAGAAAATGGTTTCTCAATGGGCTCAAGGAACGCATTTTCAGGCACGTATATATACCGGCACAAAGGAAAATCGGCTCTCATTCCCGATGCAATTCGTCGCTTTGATCCTTTACATGATTCCAGCCTGCCATGTATTGCCGCGTGTTCACTCGTGACCAAATGCTGGCAACATATTTTGAGTGCAAACTACTCCATTTACTTGCCACGTTTTAAAAAAAACCTTTGCATTTCAAAATAGACTGCACTTTTCGTCTGGCCTCGGCCGCACGTAACGCGTTGAAAGCGTAATGTCGCCAGGTGAACTTCGATCGTTTTTTTACCTACCTTCTCGCCTTTCAAAGATATCGAACAGGATCGCACCTAAGCTTGATGAACTCCTTTGTGCGAACTTTCAAGGAAAATTTTTATTTTAACTCTTCGGTCCTTCGTATGCGTAGGTTATTTATCAAAAATGTAGTAACGTGCGTATAACTACCTTACTATAGTAAAACGCACGTTTAACTATTGCCATAATCATAAAATTAATATGATAGAAATTAAATAGAAGTCTGTATATTGCGAAATTCAAATTAAGATTGACACATTATAAATATTAATAATTTTTATGTTGTAAAATTATGCTTTCATCGAATACACGTCCATATATCTACATATTCATTATAAAATTCCGGTTATGTGTTCACTTGAAACAATGCAATTATGTAACTCAGAAAAAAAATTTGGAATATATCTGTGTAATTATTAAAATATATTAGGTGTGTTGATTATCGTGAATGTGATTGTCGAATGACATGATTTTTGCACATCATTATCGTCGCGATAAGATATTGTACAACATTGTACAACAGCGTAGGTACAGTTATCACGGATTAATTTATTTACGAGAGAATCTCATCACGTCATGAAAACGTGAATCGTTAAACCTTTTCAAAATTAAATTTTACAATTTACTCATAGGAGGAACTCATATTTTTTCCAATTACCAAGTACAAAGGAATAACAAACTCTATGAAACTAAAAAAAAAAATATTCTTTGTAAAATATAATGGTTTATCATTCTACAATTAGATACTAATTTTTGGACATATTTATTCAATTCATACATTTTCAACTGAAATTCGGTATACGTCAGCAGGTAGTTTATCTTTAATTTTTCATCTTTATTTACGCGCTGTCGCATCGAAAAGAGGAAATTGTTGGGCGGCAAAAAAAAAAAAAAATAGTAATCGCTGTAATATGAATATGCAAATTGCCGTAGGCAGATACGATAGAACATTACATTCGAGTTCATTCAATCTTTGATGAGAACATACGAGAGACGCGTGTACGAGGCTTGTCACTATGAGGGATAGGATCCTTTCCATTAATCAATGTAGCTGATAGGTGTCCCGCTAATTTTTATGAAAAATCTCAACCGTGAATATGCAACGCGACTCGTCGGTGATTGATACGCTTCGTCGTGTGAGACATAATGAACAATATGAACGATTAATAACCGAACTTTTTCTAACTCGAATCATAGTGTGACAAATTTCACCCACTGCTGCTCACGGTAGAAATATTTTCATTTCTGACTACTATATATAGAATTCAGAAATGTTGCAGAAATTCGCCAAAAATACTTAATCACTGGCACTGATAAAACGAACTATTTTATAGTTCCAACTTTCATATCATATCTCTTACTTTTAACCGAGAAAGGAGAATGATACGCTCACGCATGTAAAATTCACGTGAATGACACAGTAGGGATTGTAGAAGCCGATTCAAAAGTGAAGTGAAAGAAATCTATGCGATAGCCTGCGAGAAAATAGACGACAAACTAACGCCAAACGTCCCTGATAAGTTTCATTTCATTTTATTTTATACCACCAGCCATTTCCCTTTTATTCAGATACCAAGCAGAGGTCATCAATGGCCGCATATTTATAACATTCCTACGCGATATGATAATAGAGAACATTATATGAAAATAATTTGCAAAAACAGAGTTACAGCGAGATAAACACGGCTCGTACGTAATTATTAACAAAGCAACTTTTCCTTAAATTTTTCAAAAATAAAAAAGCTTGTCGCAAAACATTTTTTTTTTTTGATCTATCGCATATAATGTACGTTTTAAAGAAAAATGCAGCTTTCGCGTATCTTCTTTGTTTAGATTTATCTTTTGTTAGACATAATTATTACCATGTCCTATGGTAGTACATGTACGAAATTCAAGTCATTTTTTTCTCCTGAGTTTCAATCCATTCTGCAGCTGAGATATTTATTATTTTTATGAAGAATGTCGCAAGATTTTAGATGATAGTAGATAAATATTGAATCGCATAGATAGATAAACACTGAGTCAATAACGACAGAAATGTGTGTTAACTCCAATGAAATAATATTTCATTTAATTTCAATATTACATTTTACATCACAGATTTCAACTTCAATTCGTTAGGTTGTACAAATTTAATATTTAAACAGAGAGAACTGTCTTGTACATAATAAATAAATCGTTGCACTTTGAAATTTGCCAGAAACGTATAAAAACACGAAGCTTAAATATTTGCATTGATATAGTTCGATATATCGCAATCTGTAATTTTCTTCAACTTGCCACGAGCCTCTCTTCGTTGATCACCTTGTAGAAATATACTCGATCGCACCGCCGCTAATGACGATTAAGCAGGTCGTCATTGAGCCCGTTTAGAACAAGGCAAATAAACTTGAGACTCGTTCTCTCGGCCGTGGCCGATGACGCAGTGAATTTTCGACGCGGTATCTCGCGTTTCATATCGTTACGCTCTGTGCAATAACCGTTCTTCAAAACGGCACTCTTCAACAACAACAACAACAACAACAACAACCGGAAGAGCCAACGTGGAATAAAATTCACTAACTGGCTGTAAATAAAATTCACTAACTGGCCGACGTGATTTAATGTCAGCAGCTGCTACGCAAATCCTTCTGTTTTTGACATTGTTGAAACGAGCCACCGTTCCGGTGTAACAAGCTTTCTTTCGATTCAATTTACGACTTTCGTCGAGTCTCTCCAAATTTTCTTCGTTCTATTGCAAGACTTGCAGACCTTCGGAAGTATGAAAGTTAACTAGAAGAAAGAAAGTCAGTAACCAGATTTGAAGCAATGTGCTCGTGACGAGGGCTAATTGTTTATGACTAAGCAAGCTGAATTTTTTTTCTTTCTATCACTCGTGTTTGCGATAGAAGCAAGCTTCGAAAAATGAAGCTCAAGCTTCTCTCTGTTATCTAAGAATTATCTAGATATGATTAATCAGATTGTCATTGTCAGCTACATTTATTAAAAAGAATGAAGAATGAATTTGAAGAATTTATCTGAGATCCTTTCTATCGAGTTACGTTCACGCCAAAGTGTTGTTCTTCTCGCGATCATAAATCCATAACGTTGTTTTAAGAGTTAATTTTACTCCTCGCTTATCACTTTGCCCCGTGGCAAAGACGTTGTTTCTTTACGATTGATCGGGCATTGTTATCATTTATGAAAAAAATTCGTAACAAATTTTGAATTATATATCCACGCGCTACGAATTATCTCTCGGATTATGTAAGAATTAATTGTTTACGATTGATTAGAATTTGCGAATCGACGAGTTTTAGGAGATTTTGCCAGACAGCAACGAAACAAAGCAACTTGACTTTTCGAGTTAATTGTCAAGATAGAGACTCTGCGTGCTATTGTCTATGACCAACTGAACAATGGTGTTACGTCAATGTTGACTATGAGAATTCAAGCTATTTTAATACAACAATACATTTGCCGGCGACGTGTTTGCTCGAAACATTTGTCGAGAAAGATTCGAACGGTCTCCTGAAGTATAGTCTGCTGATCTTTGAACCAACACAACGTGAAGCTACCGATAAGATATCAGCAAGCGTGATTGTGCTACGCGATTAATTTCAATCTAATTTCAAACTGATTTCAAAAGAAGCGAAAGGATAATGAAATGACACGGTGCCTTTTTCCAGTTTTTTCAAGAGTGTGACTTCTTTTTAAAACTTTTATTTCATCATTGTCGTATTTTTTTTTATTATTCTATTATTATCAAGAACTTTCTAGAATCGACGATTATACAAATCGATGATCATGCAGCAAGTTATTGCGTTGCTAAAGGGGAAGCTTCAATCTTCAAATTCAACGCTTCTACGTGCCACGACAATTTATGGCAATTTTCGAGAAGAAAAGTACCTTCACTTACTCACTCGATGTAAGAACATTCTAGAATAAAATNTTTTTTTTTTTTTTTTTTTTTTTTTTTTTTAGAAAATGGTAACAATTCAAGTATTCAGTGTCTTTCTTTTTATTTTTTTCAAAAGACGACAAGTTCAAGTGTTTAGTGTATAAATGTTAATGAGAGTGTATAGGAAAGAATTGTTCAAAACATTTCACTATCGTCAAAATCGACGAAACGAATCCCCAATTAAGAATTCATCTGTATCTTATCTTCATCTGCAAAATAAATACGAAAAGATATTCTGGTTGAGAATAGCTGGATTAGGTGTCGATCAATTTATTATTTACGAGTACGTTGAAAAATCTGGCTTAATGCAATCTAATTTTTTTTTGGTGGAATTTGAAAATTTGGAAATCTTCCTTCATTGCGTTTAGTACTTCGTTGTTGGATCTGTGGAGAATTGGCGACTGATTACCCTTTTACATTTTACCGTTACTTTATGCAGGTAAAAGGTAAACATAAATTTTGAAGACGCAGACTTTGTACCGTAATTAAAGCAGTCCTCTGTTTGCATTGCAAACTTTGCAGATGGTTATCCGATAATAATTTACAAAGGAAACGTCCGTAAACGGACGAACAACGAAAATGACCCGTAAACGACAAGTCAATTTAATTCTGGCCGTAAAAGTCGCACGGGGACGCGCAATGCGTACGCATGTGCATTATTATTATTTAAAATGAACAAGATGCATATCGCTGGCGACATAAAAGTGTGCAGCTGAAATTACCGTTTCGTTTCGATGGCCACTTATATTCAGAGAGCAGTCAAAGAGCAAAATTCATACGCGTAATCGAAAATATTTATAATCTGCCGGCCCGTAAATCGCATTAAATCGCATTTAAATGAAAATAACGAGGACGAGGTGGGCACGCTCGAGCAGAAATTCCCGCTCGCACGGGGGCAATCTGTCCGTTTTATACCTTCATTTGCTCGAACAACGTTCGTTCCCTGTAAACTTTTCGCCCGAACAATCATCCAGAATCGAGTCCCGCGCTGAAAGAACGAATTACCTACCTTCCGAGTAGCTTCCCAGGGAGAAAGACACACTATCAGCCCGAGACTTTCTGCTTTTCTCTTCTTTACTCGGCGGCTATTTTTGCCCGAGTCATCCAGCTGTCAGAGTTTGGTTAGGAACAAACGGGACAGTTTAAGAACGTAGTTGATTTAAACGAAACTTTCGAAATGGTGATTAAAGTTTGACAATGGCACCATCAAAAATGAATAATTGAACGTTTCCTTGCGTTGCAACGGCGAACATCATACGGCATACGAACGAACCTCGAAAATTTGAAATTAATGATTGTACCAATTACCGAGCGAAACTGCAGAATAACCATTTTACCTTTTCGTACGAAATAATAAACATGGAACGTACAAAATTTTGAAAATCTTTCAGTAGCCATGGTCGAGTAATTAGTAACTGAATCAATCAATCGGGGGTGAGGAATTAAATTAAATTTCCTGCTCTGAATATTCGGCGTATGGAATAACCAAATCGGGTGGAAATGCAAAGGATGTATAATTATACAATTATACACTTGTAAAATTCGACGTTTATTCAAAAACTGTAGTCGCATAGAATCTAAGTGACCTGCTTCTAATTCCTTCCTTCCTTAAAAGATTTACAGTCTTCAGGTAACTGAATGGCAGCCTTATTCCTTCGTACCTGTTTTTCCTTTAATGTGAATTTTATTGTTTACTGCCGACTTTCTTTACAAATGTAAATGAATTTTGAGGATTTTCTAATAAACGTAACGACCAATGGTTCCCAATTAGTAACGACTTTTCACTTGAGCGTGTAATATTCTCTACTAACAATAAGTAACAATTCTACGAATTTTCGGATGTCAAGTGAAATTATAGAAAATGTAAACTGGGCGTAGCAACCAAATACCTTGAAACAGATGTTGTTAGACTAGCGTGGAAAAACCCAACCTTTTTTTGGAAAAAGAGTTCGGGCTCTTTGACTTTTATTTTCAATATTAGTATCCTACTCATAGACTAATGTAGCTGTAACAAACTGATCACAATTGCTTACGCTGTAGTGTAAATGTGTGCTCACAATGTGCAAAGAGCTGCAGCTTCAAGGAAATACTATTCGAAACATTAAGGTACTTAAACAGAATTAGTGACTTTTATAAAAAGAGCCAAGAATATATTATCATTTGTCTTTGATTTGTCTCACCCGTGCGTTCCACATTGAACAAGCATTGGCAAAAAATTAATCGCCTAGAAAATACAATATTCTATGCAAAACTTTGGTTCGCAGCGATGAGAAAGCAGTTCCAATCTTGGAAAAATTAGATATCAACAAAGGAATATTATTTCATATTTATTTAAAAGAGAAGAAACACGTGGATTTCACATTTCATATTTCAAACATATTTTCACGTTCGAAAGGTATCAAGATTTACCACTACACTTATTCATTGTGATCAATGAGTCAATAACATGTCTCAGAAATTGATTTAATTTCGATAAATTTTGAATTAGTCTAGACAAATTATTGGAACGTGAAGCTACTTTCTTGATCGCAGCTTTTTTTTCTGTACAACGAAAGGTAGAAACAGGAGACAAAAAACTCGAGGGATTTACACAAATTCATAGTCACTTTAATTAAATATATCTATGTACATTATAGGTACATCATAATACATTTACCATATGACGACTGTACAGCTTAGCAGCACTTTCAATACTGTTCACAAAAATACATCGCATATAAACGAGCAATAGGTTTATACGCAAGGTCGGCCCAGGACTTGCGACCACACGGAGTGCCTCTATTACTCTCTTTTTTCTCACACTCTTCCTTTCATTCTCTCTTTCTCTCTCTCTCTCTCTCTCTCTCTCTCTTTTCCTGTTCCGGGTCGTGGCCGCGAAACACGGACTTTATGTACAAAAAAGATTTTCGGCTCGAGTCGCAGGTCGGGCCAAAAAAGGAAGGAACGTGCCACGAGAAAGTACGATTTTTCACCAGGAGTTGAAACCATTTACGACGATGCTCCCCTAGAATTACCTTATCGTAGGTACTTTTCAATACCGGGAACAATATTGTACACAGACTCGAAGGTTCATCGAAAGTGGTGCAAAGTTTCCCCCCGCAAGGAACTTTCTTTTCGAAATATTTCGTTTCATTTGCCTTGTAGCGTGTGTAAAGTGAAAGTATGTATATATAAGTGATCCTTTAATTAAAGGATCAATATTTAAAATTGTATTTTCGTTCAATAATAATACAAATAGTTAACAATTAAAATTGACTATATTCTAATTTAGAATTTTTTAACTTAATTAATTTTAATTTAATAATTTAATTTGCAACATACTGATCCATTGTAAACCAGTGATTGATTATTAAAAATCAGAGGACACACAAACGATTCTACGAATATCTATTTTCAATAATTTCCAAACATGTCAAAGTTGTCGAAAATTGAAGCCCTACGCAAAGAGGAATCCCATCACACCACGTAGCCGATTCGTTTTTTCCACCAAAAAGTCACTCGACAAATTTTTTAAAAAAAAAAAAAAAAAAAAAAAAAAAAAACACGTCGTTCGCAGAGCAACTTTCAACAATTGCAATCTGCGGTGGAAGATTCCGCGCGACAGCCAGCATCTAGATTTGTGGCGCGAGAATGATTTTTCGAAATCGCAGACGGAGGAGCAGAATCGCAGCTTTCAACTCGCGGATTACTTTGCGGAAGTAATATCAACAAACAGCCGGCCCGAGTGGGCTGCGGATTTACCTTAAGTACCATCGAGAAACACGAGATATTGACACTTTTGATATCGATGATATTTATACAATTATATAGAGCTGTGGTGCAATGAATCCGGCCTTTATCTGTCGCGACGAGAACGTGTCGGTTCCATCAACTCACGGATTGAATTGTCACTCGTAATACTACTCCTCCCGTCGTCTGTTCTGACGAATTGCAACATTCTCAAGAATGAAAATCCGAAATATATATATATCGTAGATCAATCTCCATCGTGTGTTCTCACGAATGAACACGGACAGTCTACACGTGGAAGTAGACTGTGAATATTTATATATTAAAGAGACGAGACTTGTTTCATTGATCCTTTGCCTGGCTAATATTTTTATCTCTGTCTTGTGACGTTTCGCATTCATACGAACAAGGAAACACTTTGCTAACCAGTCTGATGTGATTCGTTGTTGCTTGAGAAATCATTCGATTTTAAATTATTGACAGTTGCAGTTGTCATTCGGATAATTTAAATCTCTTCGCGAAAGTATAAAAATCCGCAGTCTACACTGGTGTGTTCACCGCTTTAATTTATTTCTATAAGTACACGACAACGACGAACCAACGAAATATCGCGCGCTGGAACCAACTTCCGTTCTCTACTCGCGTTATCACAATTTTTTATAATCCAATCTCTTTCACTCTCGCATCTTATCATTTACTCTATCTCTCTCGCTCACGCTAGCATTCTTTCTTCACGTTATTTCACGCTGTGTCACAATGTGCTTCAGAAGAATTCGTATGCGTTTGCAATTCACGGTTACTATGTACAGAGATGATTCTTTACATTTTTTTTTCTTTTCTTTTTTTCATTTTTTTTTTTTTTTCATTTTCTTTTTCTTGTTATTCGCGAAACAACTTAAGGAACATTTGGTATCGAGGGCAATAATTCGGTCGGATGGCGACGGCCTGCCGCGAGAAATCGAAATCCTCCCCCGATTCTTTTTCTCTCTTTTGCCTCCGAACGATCGCGTTTAATCGCGAACGAAACTACGCCTCGCACAGCGTTGTCAATGGCGAGTGCACGTGGCACTCGTGGTTCATCGAGACACCGAGCAAAATGGAATTCCTCGTTTGTAAACGTTCACCACCGCGTGGAAGGGAATGAAATTCTCTCGGTATTGGAAGATCTGAATTGCGGCAGGGTGGCTGAAACTTTCAATGAGGGCGGTTTGTCTCGAGGGAAGCCAATTCTTTTGTGTTGATACGCCGAACATAGAAATACCACCGATTCGAACCGGTGTTATTCGAATCGAGTTCCACACCGAGTTTTGCTCCGTAATTTGTATTTGAACGAAGACGAGTCGTAAGAATATAACACTAGACGGTGATATATAATCGAACGAAGAGCAAAGCTTAGTATTTGACTTTGAATATATCGTGTATCTCGCGCGTTATTCTATTTACCATTTGACAATAATATATCGAACTACACGAATATTGAATTAAATTACAGATAATGACATGTAAAGTAAGTCGCAAAGATACTCGCAATTCTTAGGAACTGTCGACTTCAAACGATTCGTACGGTTTTACCTTCTCAACGAGATATGTCGAAGTAATTAACATCCTCGTTGATACGAACCTTGTATCGTAAAAAGATACGAATCGTTCAAAATCGTTCAATCGCAGACGAGGATACAAGTGCGAACATTTCTGCGATACACTGTACACATTTTCAAGATTAAAAGTTAAAAGTTAAAATGATATGATAATTTCGCGTTTATTCAGACAATGCACAGATTGATCAATAGATTGAAAGTTCGTTCGGTTTCAATGCTCCTTCTTTCATACTGATCTTTCAAAAA
>NIPQ01049670.1:0-10143 GCA_002806875.1 Lepidotrigona ventralis hoosana | reverse complement strand
TTTTTTTGGTGTTTGATTTATCGGGACAACGAACCCGAATCGTACCTATGTTCAATTCCGGCTCGGGTTTCGCCGACGAAACGGTAGAGTCCATGGTAGGCATGTTGGGGCTGAGATGATGAGGCAACTGCGCCACGTGATAAGGGCTAGACATATCCTGAGAGACACAAGACATGCGCGACACGCTGGACGCGCGGGAGCCGTGCGAGGACATGCTCGAGATCGGTGATTCCGGTGCCGGTGACGTCGCCATCGTGGCCTGCGCGCTGCTGTCCGGGGTCAGGATCATGATGTGTCTATCGTTCGATCACGAATAACCTCAATAGACTCTTAGGTTCTTCGTTGTACCATCCACTTGACACGGCACTGCACTGATCCGAGGATCGACATCAGTTCACTGTATGTTCCCCTCGGTATCACTGACTAACGTAAACACTCAAATTCACTTTATTCTTCGGCATCATCACTAAAATGAAGCAAATTCGCCGAGCCAATATCTAATCTTCTGCTCCCTTTATCTCCAAGTCTGTTTCTCGTCTGAAGCACAATGATGATGGATCACGTGATTAACAACGTGCTGGAACTCGACCGACCGACCGACCGACCAGAGGAGACAAACTCCGGTTCGAGCGAGAACCTACCGAAACGAAGGGCAGGTGCGTTCTGTGGCAACCGATGGACACCTCGTCTGTGTTATACACCGCGACAGAGAGGAACGAAAGAAAGAATGAAGAAAGGAACCGGGTGGTGTACCAGGCGAGAGCGAAGGAAGGAAAACCACGAGCGAGGAGAACGAAACTCAAGTCGAAGGAAACCGCGAGCAAAAGAGCGCACGAATGGGAAGAGAGAGTGAAAGTAAGTGTTCGCTCGAGGGAGGTTCGCGTTGGTCTGACTGGAGTTCGGCGCTGCCGAGTGTTGGTTACCTGGGGGCCGTGCAGCCCTTACTCGGAGCGACGCCGGTTCCCGGTGGAGGGGAGGGATTGATGTGGCTGCCTGCTTGCCAGGCTGCCTCGACCATCTACAATGTCTACGCCCTGGCTACCTAGTATGTAGTAGAGGACACACAGCGCACCGGTGCCGCTCTTACAGAGAGCCCCCCGAGAGAGTTCATCGTATTTTCAATGCTGGAGGTCACTGACAAGCGGCGGCTGCGGGCCCGGGTACCGGCGTCATGGGCCCAACCAATCGCACGGCCGCTCGCTGGGCCGCGTGCCCTCGCCATTGGCTGAAACGTTGCCCCACCACTCGCCGCGGACTTCTACCGGCCGTCTCTCTCCTTCCTCCCATCGGAGGAAGTTCATCGGCCGAAACCTTGACTGAATTACCCCGCAGCAGCGGCCAAGGCCATGCGCTCTCTCGCTCGAGCCAACCGCGCCACACACCGTGTTACCTCTGTCTGTTTTGCCTTTTGCCATCTCACACGGAGTACCTCTCTCTCTCTCTCTCTCTCTCTCTCTTTAACCTTGCCGGCTTCCTCTCGGCCTCTCTTCTGCTTTCCTCAAACCACTTCTTTCCGTCTTTGTTCCAGCTGAGACCACGATCATCTTCTCCGTAATTCCTCGTCTCATTTTATCCTTTCATTTCGGTGTCCTTTTCTCTCTCTCTCTCTCTCTGTCTCTCGTAAGTTTTGGTAACCACATGGTTATCGAAGCTCGTTCTCATCTTCGATTTAGGAACGTCGCCGGATTTTGCTTGTGCGTCGAGACGCGCCTTAATTGACTTAGTTACCGGTCTACTCCTTCGAGATGGAATTCCTTGTGAACGTCAGATATTGCATTCGTGTACCGACACAATGGAGAAGCAGGCTCGTCTGACGACAGTGAAGCAGCAACGTCTGAACATTACAGAGAAACAGGAACACGCTTTCTCGACTCCAAAAATCTCCGACACATCCGTCAGCCGAGCTAACCGAGGGTGATTTGCTCTCGTGACACTAATGTGACATTTCTATGTAGATTGACATAATCATAAATTAGAGAATCTTGATCTTCAACGATATTTATTAAGTGAACTCCCACTTTATCCTTCGGCTTCTCTTCCTCCTTCCTGGTCACCTACTCGAATCGATCGCGCAGGGAACTGATACAAAATTCGAGAGCGCGTACACGAGCCCAGTTCCGATTCGAAGGACGATAGGCACGTGCGTGCTCGCGGGCAAAAAAGAACAAAACGTGATACGAACGAGTTCGATGAACCTGCGATGAGCTACGCATTGGCTGCTTTCGTTATGTATTCGTAACGAAACTGTCTCGAGATTTCGCGCTTTCGTGTGTTTGGCCGGTTGTTTAGCGTACTCGGCGACTAGGCCACCACCGCGGGCTCGTGGAATTTTACGGCTGCACTCAGATCGGTTTACCGCTGATCAAGTGACTCGCAAACAGCCAGCTCGATCGTGCAACGCTCGATTTCCTTTTCCGGATAGAATTCTCGAAAAAGAATTCGCCAACTGCGTTGCTCGTTAACAAAACTCTTGAATGACGCTCGCCTCGGCTAATCGGATCGTTTTGCACTTACTCGCGTTTTATCGCCGATCGACAATCGTACTGCGTTCATCGTGGATCCTCAAGGTGCTGCATTGTGCACAATCCACCCACANCAAGGTGCTGCATTGTGCAAAATCCACCCACATGATTTAACTTCGCTTCGTAACCACCTGTTCAATGGCTACCACCTACGCGTTTCAACAGCTTCAAACTCGACTTCTTCTTACTGTGATCGATGGCCAATTACAATTTTGTCCTGTCATGTGAATTTTAGCAAAGTGTGATTATCATGGACACGATATTGATCTCGATATTGTAGTGATATTCTTTTCGGATATAATAGATGGAAATAATACGAGGGTGTGTTATTATAATTATCTCGTTATTTCGTGGATATTCATATAACGATTATAAAAGATAAGATTGTTTTACGATGATGCAAGAAAAATGGTTGCAATGTTTAATGATCTATAGTATTCATTGATCACAATAAGATAGAGAATTGTTATTGAGTACAAAGTAAAGTGGGATTTCATACTAATAAATTTAAGGAAATTTCAAGTTGAATTTCAAGTTAAATTTCAAATAAATTTCTTGAAAGAAATCTGGTCTTTTTAAAGACAGTGTCTAACGTGTCTTCCTTCCGCTCCAATACAATATTCGTACGCGTTAATGACGAATCGACGTTTTGAAATATTCTTGCCTTGCTCTACATTGTCCAAGAGGCATATATTTCTCATTTATTGCCGTGATCCAAATTAACTAAAATCGAGGCCGCGAGATATGGCGACGTAACGTTACATTTCGCACAAGAAATATTTCCCTTGATAATATCATCGAAGTTCTTATATTTTTAGAATTTCTTTAAAGAATATAATAACAGGGGGAAAAATACATGCTCTAGAAGTACGTATTTCTATATATTAGAATTACGAATATAACGATCATCCAAAAACCTAAAATACCTTGAATCGAAGAGTCCCTCGTCCTCGATTACAAACGGCGTAACCCTATCTTTCAGTAAGAACCGGAAGCGTCTGCCCATTGTCAATTTCGAAATCCCACGAAACGCGAAGATCTCGGGCGCAGAAACACGATATTTTCGGGAAAATATCATTCGGCAGAGGAGAGGACCGGATGGTGACAATAAAAGCTGGAAATCCAAACAGGAACCCCTTCAGTCCTTGCCTTCAGTCTCGCAACCCTTCTTCACCAAATTCGAACTCGGTCGAGCGACCTGGCTCTTCTCCTCCTCCCCCCTCTCCCTTGCTCGAACGACCAGACGTTTATGCGTTTATGAAGCAGCGATAAATGGCAAACTTTCTCCAGAACGTGTATGTGCGCGTGCGTGCAAGACGATCACTTGACCAAGACTTGGTTCAACGATCGACGCAACGACGCGTCGACCAGATATCGCAAGACCCGAGAGTTAACGTCCGCCATCATCTACGCGATAATTTAGTTTTATGATTTTACGACGGAACCATTACGAGCTTCGAGCTGTTTGTTCGTACCGCGTGTCGTCCACTGTGTCGACCTTCCTCAGGCTAAAATTGCTTTTTTTTCTTTGCTTTCTAGCCTGCCTTCCCCCCTCCTCCTTTCCCTTTCCTTCTTTCGACACGTCCTCGGCCGTTCATTCCTTTGCCCTTGTTTTCAATTAGAATGCTATGCAGACGAGATTGATGGGTCTCGTTTATTAAAAGTGGCTCTTTGCCCATGGTCAAGTGGCCGGCGGACGAATTTGGTTTTGTACTTGGATATGATCGGTCTCGTTGTCACGACTTCTTGTCACTATAGTCGGTTGATCACCGACTATAGTTGGAGTCGACAGGTTGTTGCATGAAACTGCTCTAGGTAGGAATCGTTTGTGGCGTTGTTGTCCACTTTCGTTGAACTTGGAAGGCTGGGACTATTGTCCTTGCTTCGAATACTAGAATTGCGTATTTGAAAAGGCATGAAGTGTCATTTGTTTTTGATCTGTAGAGGGATAATTTAATCATTTTATTAGAATATAATACTTTACGTTAATAAAACAAAAAGTGGAGAGCTTCACCATCATCCGATTACCCAATTCCAGCAAAGAATCGAGGAACAATGGGATCAAATTCATCCGAATTTTTGTTGACACACGTTTTAGGAAGCACGTCAATACGCATTTCAGACGTCACAAAAGCAAACGGCTTACAGAACAAATATTATTATAATAACTTGTTAAAGTTATATAAAAAAAGTTTATTGCTAAAATAATAGTGCAAAACTGTAACAATATATATATATATTTTTGTTTAAGATAAACGGCTTAAAGAAATTGTTTCAGTTTGCACTAATTGTGCAAAATACACTAGTAATATTTATTTCTTGATTACTTTGTTGTAAATGAAAAATTTACAAGAAGAATTTAGATTGACAGTTACGCTCTTCACTGTACAATTAATTCGCTTTTAATCAGAAATTAGATCGTCATTCATTAATAATCTGCGAGAACTGCAAATTATGAATTTTTTATGAAGAGAATTTACTTTTCTAGCGATCGTTGAATGTAATTCAACGCTCTAATTCAATAGCAACGCATTCCAAATGGGAAACCACTCGTAAGATCTCGTTAATGAGATGCAAATTAATTCGCGAATTAACGAATGAACGAATTAATTGGTTAAGGAGAATGAAAAGGAAACGAAAGAGCGGCGAGAATCTCTAGGTGGGAGAAATGTGCGAAGCTTGCGTTGGCAAATCGGCGAGGCAAAGCTGAACGGACTTCGAACGCAATGGCCGGCGACGACGGAGGTCAGACGACGTCGTTTCCTTGAAATCGGCTAGCGACCTGCAGCGATACGCATTTATATGCAATGAATACACCATGGCCCTCGCGTGCTATCTATTTTTAATCGGTTAGTATAAAGCGATCGCACGTGTCGGCATTATTGGACTCCAACGAAGAATAATTGGAGGAACGTGCCAACGGAAAAATGGGGAAAACATTTGCTCGTTTGAAATTTAATTAATGCGCCGACTTTTAATGAAATTAATTTCAACTTGCTTGTCGAACATATGACCACGCACTATACATACTTTTCTATAGTATTCTACTGATTCTTTCGTACAACGTAATTGTGAAAATTATATGCAATTATAGTGCGTCGATAGTTATCACGATCGACGAGGAGTGGTAAAACACGGTTCAACATTTAAATAGCGTCGTTATAAATAACTGTAGTAATAATTATATGAAATTTAGAATATTTAATTCTATTTTACTATCTGATAGAGATAATTCCAAAATTAAGTATTGCAAAGCTTAAAACCAGGTTGCCAGATTGAAATCGAAGTTTCCACATTTAAACTTCTGGAGGATCGTTCGTGAACAATTCTATAGAACTATTTTACTTCCTGTATTTTCTGCAGGAAATTAATCCGATTGAATTGGTTACAATAAATCATTCTTTGTGTTATATAGCCGTTGAATTAAATTAATCGTTTTAATCGTCGATGATCCGATATCGGGGAGGAATTTCTGAGATGAAATCGAATCGCTGAAGTTTCGAATTTAATTCGATCAAATTTGATCGCCCTAAATCGACCCAGATCATAGCATCGATAAGTTAGTCTCAAATAACCTCAAATATTCTGAATTTATACTTTGTGGATCGTGTACGTTATTCATCTCTATTGAATAGATTTTCAACTGCATTTTAAACACTTTTAAACTGTATCAAATATCGGCAAATATTTCTTGTGAACACTATTTTTTTCAAATATCGCATATTTTAGATGCAATAATTTAAAAAAAAAATGGGCTCCCTGACTTACTTTACGTAGATTTATGCGCACGTTTAAGATTCACCCTCGTCGAACACTAAAATTCCAAATTCCAAACGCTTCGTACTGTTTCGCAAATCTTCGACACTTCGACAAGTCATATCCCACACGATATCATCGTGCGATCATCGGCCATTAATTATGTTAATCGTTGGTTGTTTGTCGGCCGAACTGGAATGAGGAATGCGGTTCCCCTCTCCGCCCCTCGGCTGATTATTCTGGGTAATTAAATTTTCAACCGAGCTGCTCTATCAAACAGTAATTAAGGGAATTAATTAGGAAAACTTACAATATCTAATCACGGTGTTAAATCGTGGTAATTACGTTTCCCCTATGTTTCGAGAAAAACTGATATCCATTCTGCGATTATTTGTTGGAATTTTTAAGCGTGTCGCTCGCTATTCTTTGAGAATGCAATTGGAAAAAGAAAAAGATGGAATTTCGATAAAAAAGTTGTAGAGAAAACACTGTAGAATATTTTTTTCCAGTTTGTTCCATTTGTGAAATTTGGTACTCAAGAATTTTCTATGAATGTTGAAAATATATCTTCGATGAATATTCTGATTCTTGAATTATTCGGAACAAATGGTAATTTATGTTAATGTTTCAATGGAATTTCCTTGGATATCAGAAGGTTAATACGTCGATTAGAGAAAGAAATATCGAACAAATTATTAAAGCAAAATTGTCAGATAGACTTTAGTATAGGAAAATTGACAAAATTCAAAATTTTCGATAAAATTAACAGAGATAACAGTATGTTGAGTGACATCCTTTTACACGATTTATTGTCAAAAGAAAAATCAAACAATGAAGGCTTCTTTCGTTCAGAATTCGTTCAACATAACAGCTGAAAATAAATGAACTTTAAGACTTTTCTGATTCTCATCCTTATTTCAAGCTAAAACGTGGTAGTTACACAAAACGATATTAATAAAACGATTATGAACGTTTATTCGCTCGTTTAGCAAACCTGGATGGTTTTAGCGTTTCGCTTCGATTATAAATTGCAATAACGGTGATAAGTAGTGTATCTTTATTACACATTTAGAGATGAACCATCAAGGAAGAGAAGAAACATTGAATTATTGACAACGAGATTCCGCGATGGAATGTTGGATGGTATTTAAATCAATCGTTCCCTTGATCGGTAATTTAAATAGTAATAATAGCTTAATTCGATTTGCCGATGAATGTAATGAAATTATACGTACATCTATAAATTGCAATTAATTAAAATTACGTAGAAATACATTAGAATAGTGTCTCATAAGTATCTTGGAGTATCAATTATTATCATTGATTAACATTGATTAACAGTTTCTCTTAATTGTTTATGGGGCTGTTTGTAAAAGAAAGACCATTTCTAGATTAAATTATTTCATCCTAGAATTTTCAATTTCATTCAACTTCATTATTGAATTGACTTTGTTACGACTGAAATTTCAATCGAAATGAAAAAGAAAATCCAACGTTCTCTCTCGACGAAAGTAAGAATACTTTAAAAAAAAAAAAGAAAAGAAAGATTCAGAACGACGTTTAGTAAAGCTAGAAACTCTGAAACCTCAAACAAACTAACAAACTACGCCTGTTCCCTATGTTGAAAAAAGGAAGAAAAGAAGAAAAGAAGCTCGGAGGAAATCCTCAAGTTATTACATACGTACCACCGTAGATCTATTTAAAGCCTGAACGAGCATCGAGCACAATGGCGAATAAAGGAAGGATTACGAAGTCGTTTTCATCGCGAGGAACCAGCGAACGTCTTGGTTTAACGAGATCCAGGCTCCGTAAACGGGAATGTTAATTGGCATAAACAATAAGCAGTAAACGCCGTGGCTAGAATTCGCTAGTGTTGGCCTGAGAAAACTGTATAAGAAGACAATCGCAATGCGCGCGCGCGCCAGCTATAACCTCTAGACTGTTCTTTCCCGCAACGATACGTGTTTACAGGAAGAAGATAAAAATGTAACGAGCCACGGGCATAATTAAAAGTTGGTATTTCCACGCGGCAATGCAGGCTTCATTGTGTCTACTTTGCCAGTGTCCTTGGCACTGAACGACCGGTCGCCGACCGCCGTTTTGCCTTCGTAGGCAGCTTCCTAGATCATCGACACCTGGTAACTGGAGTGTCCCTGTATCGATGACCTCGTGATGAATTCTTGCCGATTTCTTACTTAGTCAGAGGGAGGAAGAAAGTCAGGGGGAACTTTGGATTGGATATATTATTTCAGCGGATATGATAATACGATTTCGTCAGTGCGATTATGTTACGTTGTTAAACGACTGTTATAAGCAATAACTCGATTCGTGTATCGATGACTCGGTGAAACATTTTTCTTTTTTTTTTTTTCTTTCGCTGCGAGAAACGGCGAATTTGAGGCGAGTATTATTTCAATAGTATCGAGCACGATAACTGAAATATATTTTATGATAATTGAAGCATACAAATTTTTGGTAGTTTTTCTTGTTTTCTTTTTTCCTTTTTAAGATAAGAAGAGAGAGTTACATAATTGCAATTTTAGTAAGATAAATCATTTAGTATTAAGTATTTAAGTTATTTATTAAATTATATTCATATTTCAAATTATACCAACATAAACTGTATTTGCGGTATAGTCGTATTGCGTTGTGTTATTTATATTAACGTAAGCATCATAATTTAACATAGTCATATAAGTAATACAGTATTATAGTAATTATCATTTTAGTGCTTCCTTAGGGAAATGGTTGAGGCAACCTGTTACTGATGCAACTAAAGAAGACAGAGTTATTAATTTATGAGCTATTTAGCAACAGAATTTCTCTCCTTTGAAAATATAATTATCCCATTCCGCTAATAATAGTCCACATAACATTCTTTGACAAAGTATGCTTTTCACCAAGTTGAAAAGAAATACCTACAATCGAAGAAAGAGACATAATCGTAAATTTTCTCGAACTTGTATCTTATAATATTCGAAATTTTCACGACGATTATGAAATAATGAGAGGCACAATATTCATCGTCGTTCTTGCACAATTTAATCCTAGAATAAATAAACACGTTCGTTTATCGACAGCACGATAAGAAGGCTTGAAGTGTGCAGAACGTGAACATACGCGACAGCATTCCGCGGATCCACTTTGCAAAACAGAAAATCAAATGGCCGTCGTCCTTACTCATTACTGCCAATTACGTATCGATTCTTTGCGCTAATAACAGCCGACTGGATTAGCATCGGTCAATTGCAAGGGAACGAAACAGATCCCTTTTGAAAAAAAAGGAACGATCCGCAAAGAGTTCGATGCTAGTCGCGACGTAGAGAGTAAGATTCCGTTGCATATTTCAACGATTATTACAGATTATTACCCAGCCTGGCTGTTAGATGAGTTCGAATGACTGGCCAGCGTTCGATCGTTACAAAATCCATTCGTCGATCACTTCCTGGTGTTCTGTTCGCTATTAAACGATCAAACTGCTGACGACTACAGCAACGATCACGGTGTGCAATTATTAGGCGCACATCTTTATGTTATATTATGTTATTGGGTAATATCGAAATATTACATAGTAACATCAGGCGCGATTAGGTTCGAATGGATCACTCGTATATCGTCGACATAACACAGTAAATTTTAATTGCCTTGGTTGTGCCTATGCACATTTTTCTTCTTTTTTTTTATTCCTCGTACGTTACATTATATTACACGAACTTCTAATATTTATACTAGTTTATCGATTCAATTAGAATTTATTTTTCTTCAATATTGGCAGAGTATTGTATGTATTTATTTAAACTTCGTATCTTGCGAATTGTACGAATATAAGTAGTTTCTTCCATTTCGTTGAATGTTCAACAAGAAC
>NIPQ01049668.1:0-10184 GCA_002806875.1 Lepidotrigona ventralis hoosana | reverse complement strand
GAGAGAGAGAGAGAGAGTGTGGCCATGGGGTGGATCTTGATTAGCCTCTTTGTTTAACCGGCCGCTTTGTTTAATCACGTCCCGTTATAAGCGCCGCGAGTCCCTTTCACGCCCACCAATTTGCATCTCCTGCGTAGCAGAAGCATGGATCTCAAGTTTGGAGCTCTCTTCGTCTCGAGTTTTCGTCGGCGAGATTCGGATTTCACGGGAGACGCAGTCTCGAGAGAGGGTAAATTTGTTTGGGAACTTCTAGAGCTCGGTCTACTTCAACGTCTACTCTACAACGCAACATCAATGCGTAACGTAACAATGATCTCATTGTGCAGTTACGTGTAATAAAATATGTACGAGAGCGTACACATATTGTGTGCATGTATTATGTGCGTTGTACGAGGAAATTGATTCGCTGTACGCGCGAGTGAAATAAACTTGATGGATATTTGAACGTTGCGGAAGGATTTGATTAACGATAGCGATTCGATTCAATTCAATGACGAGTTAAACAACTCGAATACCAATACGTCCAGTAATTAAATTCTAGTTAATTCTATTTAATTCTCAACATTTCTCAGCAGAACAGTTCAAATTCATAATCAATTTTAATTCATCACCAATTTCCTCAATTTCAACGACGACCACGTGTCATACATGCAAGCAGAGCCGAAGGTACACTAATCGAGCAATTAACTAATCCACTCTCTGAATCATATTTTTCCTGAATCGGCACCGATCGTTATTAATTCATCGAACAACCGTCCGAGGCAACGTGTCTGCCTCGTACGACCACGTGAAACCGGTGAACATTTGATTAGTACGTTCGTACGAGGTGAACAGATTTCGCAACCGACGGTCTAATGTAATCCCGGCAGATTTGTCTTCGCTGTGACACCGATCGCTGTTCGAAAATCTCGGCCATGGGAATCTATATGGCGATCATAATGGAAACAATGAGAGCCGGCAGAAAGGAGACGAAGGAACGAGAGAAGAGAGAGAGAGAGAGACCACGGAAGAGCACTTTTCTCGCGCTCGGGAATAATAATACAGATCGTGAAAACATTTGTTACACGATCTCGCTAACCAATCAGCCAGACGTCCAGTCGGTTCTCCATCGCATCGGCGATGCGTGTCTGCCATATGGAATATAATTTAATACATTTATATAACTGACGGGTTATCACTCTCGCTGGCGTGTGTCTGACACCTTTTCTTACGTGGCCCGCATTCGCGAGGGGCTCGTGGCGAATTTCGTACCGCTGTCTGCCTCGATGCGATTATTCCACTCGAGTCCGCGCGAAAATTCCTATTCTACTTCGCGCCGTACGCTTCCCTTCGTTCGTCCCGATTCACAATTGCTCGTACAGTTCTCCGACTGTCTCGAAAACTGAGAGCGAAACCGTAGAATCTCAGAAGTTGTTTAGTCATAGTTCCTAACTTGTACAATAGTATCACTGAGCGATTCTCGTTCATAAAATTTACTCTCTGCCTCAATTTTTATTTTTTCTTACGCTTTCCTATTCTTTGATCTCAATTTCCTGAAAATAGAGAGAAGTTGCTTCTTCATTGAAGCTTTGAAAAAAAAAATATATACAGTCGCAGTTAATAATTTATACAATGGTCAATATCATTGAGCGATTGAAATTGAAGTTCACGAAATTTATTTCGTTGACTTAACTTTTATGTCTTCATCTTGAATCTTTGGTTTGATTCACTGACTTACAAAAATTAGAGCAATAGAGCAGAAGCTTCGAAAAAGTTGTTTCTCTCTGTTGAGATTTTATAGAAAATATAGTCATAGTTTCTAACTTGTACAATAGTACCACTGAGCGATTCTCGTTCATAAAATTTACTCTCTGCCTCAATTTTTATTTTTTCTTACGCTTTCCTATTCTTTGATCTCAATTTCCTGAAAATAGAGAGAAGTTGCTTCTTCATTGAAGCTTTGAAAAAAAAAAATATATACAGTCGCAGTTAATAATTTATACAATGGTCAATATCACTGAGCGATTAAAATTGAAGTTCACGAAATTTATTTATGTCTTCATCTTGACTCTTTGGTTTGATTCTCTGGCTTACAAAAATTAGAGCAATAGAGCAGAAGCTTCGAAAAAGTTGTTTCTCTCTGTTGAATTGCGATTCCTAATTCACAAAATTTACACGATACCACTGACCGGTTGAAATCGAAGTTCATAAAATTTACTCTCTGACCTAATTTTTATTTCTTCGTTTCACTTGATCATCGACAATTGTCCATTTCTCCAACATTAAGTGATCCACTCTTGTCCAGCTGCCTATCTCTCTGATTTACAATAGACATTTATCCTGTACTCCAATAAGTACACATTATTTCAATCTCCATTCGAGATCTACATCTCTTCCTATCCAATATCGAGGAACCTCTTGGTAGCTCGGAGCGTTATCGTAAAATTGTACCGCGAAACCGAGACAGTGAACCCGGCGAACGACAATCGAACCCGACGACAGCAGATAACAACATCGTGATAGAGAGAGGGAGAGATCGCGAAATCGATGGAATCGGTCGTTATCGAGCCAGACATCGCGGCCGGACAAAGTTCGTTAAAGGTATCGCCGGGTTGCGGAGCATTGCGAGAGAAATAGCAGGGAGGGAGGGGGGGGGACACTTGTGCAACTCTCTTGGTCGATTCACTTACTTTCGCCAATATTTTCTCGGCCTCGTCTCGTTAGGAGCGCCTGCGCGCCAAGCTGAGCTGTTTCACGAACAACCAACGGACGACGCGACGGTGATGCGGCGTCGCTCGGTAATTATCGAAAAATCCCAACGCACCGAGACACATGCACACAGAAAGAGAGAGAGAGAGATAGAGAGAGATCTGCCGGTGATCGTTAATTAAATCGCCGCGACCGACCGAGGAAAGCCATCGGAAACGGAGCCGCCGCGAGCCAGCTTCCAACGGTTGCACAATACACCAGAAGCGCCCGCGCGATATCCATCAATGCTGCGTTGTTTAGGATCAGGATAATGCAACGGACCACCACCGAGTCCGCCGACCGAGAGCGGCGAGTTTCTCGAGCGAGACGGAACGAACGCGAGCGTTGGGGGGAGAGGCGCGCTACACGCGGGATGGAAACGCGCATTAATCAATCTGCGCACGTGGAAACCCGCGCACGCCTGATGAAGTGCCTCTCGCTCGCCCAGGCTCGCCAATTGCTTCGTTTTCCAACTTTGGCTGGCGACACGCGCGCGTTCTACCCAGATTTCGTTTCAACACGCGTTTTCCCGAGTTTTTCCGAGTAGCCACAGAAGTTTTGTGAACTTTTGGCTTCTCCAAGAGGATGCTTGTTTACGTTAGATTGTTTTAACCCTTCCGCTATTGAACGAGATCCCACGCCCAGAATTGTGCACGTTGATCGAACCATTCTCTGAGTTAATCCCTGTTTCGAATTTTCTGGTAACATTTTGACAGAATGCTTCTTTCTTTGAATAAATTTTAATTTTCTTCTAAAGAAAAAAATCTAAAAATCTCAGAATTTTTGAGAGACATCTATATAGATATAGGCTTTTTCTTTTCCGAATTGCAGTAGATTAAGAAAGATTTTTTGTTACAACAATTCTTTTATCGTACAAACGTTCCACTGTCGAATAGAAAAAATAAAAAAAAGCTTGTGTCTTGATGTGTAAAGTGTTTTACGTATTTTTAATATTGTGACTACTCCAATACGTCAATATACATATACATATCGTAATGAAAAGATTAATTTGGAATTCGTCCTTGGATTGAGCTGAAACAGGGCACATGATCTGAGAGCAAGAGGAGACAATAATCTATCAATGAAGAAAATTGCGAAACAGACACAAATCTCGTGGATCTGATCACTGAAAGGAAAACCTACGCTTCTGCTTCAGAACCGAAACTTCAATCATCACCGAATCCATTCAAAATAAAAATTCCATTTTTCCGTGACTTTTTTTTTACAATATTTACGCGGTACTTTTCATAAACGACATCAATTTACACGATCTGAATTCACGCGGCCAGAAAGCACACTGTAGACTTTGATTCAGACTTAAAATTTCAACATTTAAAGAAAATTCGTTGGAACGAATGTCAGCAAATTTATGAAAACTTGGCACAAGGTAAATTTGAGGACAAGTCATTCGAAGAAATTCACATTAACAATGAAAATGGAATGTCGTACTAGCAAATATTTTAAGCGACGAGGATAACGAGTGGCGATTGAAAAAAAAAAGGTTGATTGTTTTGAATTACAGTAATGGCACCGAATAAAATTTACTTTTACTTCCTGAAAAGTCACAATTTTTTTATGTGTGTGTGTGTGTGTGTGTGTGTGTGTGTGTGTTTTCTATATGAAATAAATATGTATTACACCAATTTTTCGTATTTTCTTCCGACTCTATTTACACGATTTTCATCCGCATAAAATAAATCCATGTGAAACGAATGCTCCGCGTAAATAATGGAATGAGTATGCTTATCTTATCTCAGAAGATTCGGGATCTGAAAATCTCCTCAAAATAAAGAGAAGAGATAGTCCATTCGAAAAGGATTACAACAAAGACCGTGACAAGTTTAAATATATAAATATATGTCACCGGGATATTTGTATCTAAAATTGATCTCTTATCTCGGTTCTTCGACGAACACAATGGCGGCCGCTTTCGAGAACGCAAGAGGCGAACTCGCGGCGTGTTCGATCCGCGACGATTGCGACTAGAACGACCAAGACGACGACTCAATCGAGCCAACTTGGTGCATTCCACGGATTTGTTTCCACAATCAGATTACAACCGCCGATATCGACGACAACCAACCGATATTTCATGTTAGAAACGAAAACAAAATTAAACAAAATTAATTCAGCGGTTTCGCTGAACCGCCCCCACGCTGCAGGGGTGGTTCTAGGGAAATTTCTCTGTTTTTCTTTTCTTTTCCCCTTTTTTCCATTTTTGATCCGTCAGATTTCTACACGACAGTGGCAGAAAGTTACAGAGACACGTGGATAAGTTTTGCTCGCTCTGGCGGACGGGGAAGATCTTTCGGAGAAAGAGCACGAGAACTTTCTACGAAGACTCGTATAATTTTATTAGAGCGGCGGATAACTTGGATAACGTGTACACGACTTTCACTATTATTTTTAGCAAAATATCCTTCAAAACGTCACATTCTACGATGCCATTTCCACGGCCTTGCTCTATTCATCTTTTGGTCGAGAAACTAACCTCAAAGTGTCTCGGATATTACATAATTTCATCCAAAGTACAATTGAGTTTTCAGTAACTTCTACGAATGTTCTTTTTAATCTCATTCTAGCAATATCCATCTGTTACATTTACATTTGAATTATTGAATTTACATCTACTGTGATTTCCTTTTGAGGTTAGTTTTCCAGCAACTTCACAACCCGTCCGTTAAGTGTTGACGACGATCGGTGAGCATAAAGGATAAAGCATCAAGGAAGGGGGTGGTATTTTCAATTATATTCTCGTCGATCTGCGTACGAGTCGATCGACAAAGAGAGATCGATATTAACCAAACAACGAGGGCGGAACGAGGCTGAACCAGAAAAACTCGTGGTGTTGGCACTTCCCGTTGCAACGGGCAACCGCCACGTCAATCTCCACCCTGCCGCCGATTCGATTGCGGTCGTGCAATTAATTCGCCGTCCCGTGAAAAGAAAACGGGCGCTCGGAGCGCAACATTGTTGCCGATCCGAGCCCACGGATCACCGATCCCGCAAAAATCTCCTCCCCGGTCTCTGTTACGTGCACACGGCGCACGTGACTCGCGCGATTGCGTTACACTCGATGCAATCCGGCCTCTCGCTCTCTCTCTCTCTCTCTCTCTCTCTCTCTCTCTCTCTTCGTGTGCGCGAAATCGCTGACACCTTTCTCGACAACAACTTCGCTTGGACTCGGTTGGACGTTGACGCGGCGAATTATCGCCGAGTAAAGCGTTTTACAGTCTAATTGCGCTTCTAACGCGGTGGACGAAAAGGAAAAGAAAAAAAAAAGATGGCATAAATAATAGGAGGAATGGAGTCACGAGGCGCGTGGTTGGAACGCAGATGCCGGGTTATCGATGTCGGGTATCAGGAATCCGACTTTCGCGCGCCAACTGAACGAGGAGGAAAGAATTGGCTGCGCAGGTCGCGGCGACGGGTCACGGCTGCGGCACCCTGTATATAGGACGGTGACGTCACCGCGGCTGCAGAGTGTATAAAATGCATCCGGTGGGTGTGTCGCTCCCATACCCTTTATGACTCGGCGCTGGCGCTACGAGCAACCAGCGCCGCACCGCTCTTAAAGCTGCAAGAACTTCCTATTAACTGTCCGACGCGCGCGCGTTCTTCGCGCGTACGTCAGAGATTGTTGTTGCTTTTTTCCTTTCTCGGAACAACCGCGTCTAGTCAGATCAGCTCGCAGAAGAACTGCACTTTAGTTCGTACTGCAGCCCGATTTTTATTCACCATCTTTAGAAATTTCCCTCAATTATAAATTGCGAAATATTATAACACAAGTTGCTCTGTCGATTCAAAATCCAGTTCGATTCTCACTTTTTAGTTACCNTTTTTTTTTTTTTTTTTTTTTTTTTTTTTTTTTTTTTTTTTTTTTTTTTTTTTTTTTTTTTTTTTGCGACTTCTCGTAATCGTAGTGAAATATTATATACAAGTTTTCGTTCTGTTTCTATCGAATATCCACTGTTGAAACAATTAACGACGAAAGCAATACTAAAAAAATTATTGGCGATATGTACGTCTTTTGAAATCCGCAAATGGAGGACAACATTCAGTGATAACAGATAACACACATCAAGTAAGCTTGCTTTTTATAAGCTTGCACAGCATTTTTTTCCCCCTTTTCGGAACAATAACAAAATATGACGAGGATGTTTCTTCTCGAAATCGACGCCAAAATTATTAACTTCTCAGCTGTGACAGACGAGTATACGAGAAAAGTAATATACAATTTGTTACTTAAATTAAATTTTTCGTGGAAAATAAAACATATTTGTAAATCTCAGACATTTTAGAATATCTTGAGATCAGAGTTGTCTGGTTCTTTCCGCATCATTTCTAAATATTTTCTTGCTATTAATATTAATTGTCATTAATCAATATTAATTAAGTTAAACAATAAAATTGTTGATTTTTCAAAGAAAAAAAAACTAGTGTTATTATACTCGAGTATAATCGTCAAACCAGCCTTGCTTTTCTAAAAACTGAAAATATCGTAAAAATATCCAGTTTAAAATGAAGTTACATTGTAAGTTATATTCAAGTATAAGTAAGTATATAACAAGTTACTTAGTTACATTCTAGAGATATACACATATAGAATAGAATTAAATACTCTTCAATCGAGTAAATCCTCGTTGCGTGCACGATCGAAAATTAATCGCGGTCGTCGGAGTCGTGCCACTCGCAAGAAAGTCGCGGAAGTGACTTTAATGCGAACAAACGTTCTGCACGCGAGCATTTCCTGCCGTCGCGTCGCTCTTGCTCGCAGCAACCTGCAATATTCGCTCCAATTTCCTTCGGCGCTAAACACCTTCGCGTCGGGCAAATCGCAGCCGATTTTTCGTCGGCGATCGACGAAAGTTGCGCAACGAAAAATCTCCTGCTCGCCTTTCAGTGTCGTTTAACTGCGAGGAAAATCGCTCGCTCGCGCGCGCGTAGTTACGTAAGCAAGGCCCGATGCTTCGACACGCTCGAAAAATCGCAAGCGAGGGAGGGGAACGACGCGATGGCTTTTAACGATAATGGAGGAGTCAGGTTGAGGTGACAGGCCTCCAAAGGGGAGATGTCGGTTATTTGATTTGCCGATTTCTCGATCCGTCGCTCGGATGATATCTCGAGAATGGCGACTCGACGTCTCTCGAGGCCTCTTGAGCTGTATTTTTACGTAGTTGATTTATTTCTCTCGTTTAAGTTGAATATGTTCGAAATAACTTCATTCGTCTGGAATGGAAATAAAAATTCTTGCAATATAATAAGATAAAGGTGATTTGCGATTAACTACATGGAGTGAAAAATTTAAATTTTTAACGTAAGTTTAAATTGGTATTTTTAAATAACCTTCGCTTCTACGACTCTTGACGATTCGTTTACACAGTTTAAAAGGAAATTAATAAACGTACAGATACACATGTATTTGATTTACTTCTCTCATTTAAGAGAATAAAAATCTTCCTCTGGTATAATAAGATCATGAACGATTTACCATGTCGATGAATTGTGTAGTTAACTACGTGGAGCAAGAAATTGAAATTTTAACTGAATCTTAAATTTAAAAAGTGTAGAAAGTAACCCTCGCTTTACATACGAGATTACCTCCGTGAATCTTTGTAAAATTTCCAATTATCCAAACGGGCGAGAACGTGAGGGAGAAGTTTCCGCCCCGAATGAACACACGGTTGGCGAATGTAATTCGAAATATATATATAAACCAACGGAGAGAAATCGGAGACTACGAAAATTGAAGGTTGTCGTTTGGCCGAACGCGCGAAATCCTCTGGCGATTTCCTTCGTCGCCCGACGAACGAAGAAGACGAACATCGGTCCAATTTATTTTCCCAGCGAATCAACACACCCACGCTATCGGTCCAATTTATCGATCCTCCGGCCAGACGATCGCAACAAACGAGGCAAACAACTGCGATCGTCGGCCCGTTACACACGTTGGCTTCAAAAACGTTTCCATGTATCCGCGAGGCTATCGGTGGATCGGACGGGACAGGAACCGCTCGGGGCCGGGAAACACGCACCCCGTAAATCACCTTGGGGACTCACTCGCGTTCGCGTTCGCGTTCACGTTGTGCAACGTCCACGACGGTAACAAAGTTCGCCGGTGATGAACGAGTACAGCTCGTTCGAGAGAGTCGGATTTCCTCAACCTCCGCGCGATTTTCCCTCTTACGAGCAACATGTGTACAACCTCCGTACAGTCTGTTTATCCGTGTTGGCGAAAGAATCGGCCACGACTCTCCTCTCGCAAGATCGGAACAACGCCGTCGAAGCAACTGATAACCAGCTCACACAGATAAGTATAAATACTATATATGTATCTAGTATTTATACTATATACTACCATGTAGTATAGTATATACTACAATATATACTACTATATATATAAATATAAATTATATATATATATATAAAGATACTTCTTTATACTTATACAAGTATATGAGCATATGGAGATAATAGCATTCCTTAATATATATAGTATATAGTATATAGTATATAATTAGTATAATTAGTATATAGTATATAGTATATTATAATAGTACGTAGTATATAATTCTATGTAGTGTATAATGTAGTATATACTATATACTATTACCATATTATAATACTATAGTAATAGTATATAGTATAATATAGTTCTGTGTATATTATAATACTATAATAATAGTATATAGTATAGTATAGTTCTATGTCTATTAATAGTATATATTTTATAGTATATAATTAGTATATAGTATATAGTATATTATGTAGTATATAGTATATTATATACTATAGTATACTATATAGTATATAGTATATTATAGTATATAGTATATATTATATAGTATATAGTATATTTCTATGTATATTATAATACTATAGTAATAGTGTATAGTATAATACAATTCCATGTATATTATAATACTATAGTAACAGTATAGTATAGTAATAGTATAGCATAGTATCTATATATAATATAATATAAAGATATTTTTTTATACTGTATACAAGTATTTGAATACATGAAGATACTCCTTCATACTGTATACTTATACAGATATATGAATATATGAAGAATTCAAGGTTAGAGAATAAAATACTTCTCGCTTAACACGAACTCGAAAAAGACTAATCTTTATATTAATTAAGAATATTTCTTTGTCAAGATCATTTCTTTTCAAGGTCATTGGTGTTTCTTTCACACATTTCATTCAATTTATTCAAATTTATCTCTTGATTACCGAGATCGTAGACCTTGGTAATCAAGAGCCCTGTAATAAATGTAAATTTATAACAAAAATTTATATATATATATATAATAACAAATGTGAAAAATAATAACGCAAGCGAGTGATAATCCGTTAAGTTAATTCATTCAACTTCAACTAATTTCGTAACTACTCCATATATATATATATATATATATATATATATATATATATATATATATATGAGTC
>NIPQ01049663.1:0-10071 GCA_002806875.1 Lepidotrigona ventralis hoosana | reverse complement strand
TAATTTTTTTGAAATGCAGCCAGTAATTACTCGAAATGTATGCAAATACTTTGCCGCTCGACGCCGGCTGATAAATCGGCGGCGGTGGTCCAAAACTGCGAAACGATGCGACTCTCTCTCTCTCTCTTTCTTTTTCTATCACCCTTTTTTGCGAAACAAAAAATACCACGATCCTGCCGGGTGAATGGATAAAAGCCACGTCGAATCACGATCGTTTGAATTAGTATTTGAAAAAGCTGGGTCGCGCGAGTGGGGGAGGGAGGAGGAGGTCTCTCTCTCGCGATGTTTAAGTTAAACACGGCGCGAAGAATAACCGTAGAAACCGCGCCGCGAAACATTTTATACACGCGCGGGTCTCGCGCCTGTGTGTGCGATTCGCCTGAAAGCCACACGTACACGTGTATATTTAAAAAAGTATCAGAGACCGCGCTCGTATATGTAACACGCGCGTCGCATAAGTATGCATTCGACCCGGTTCACCGAGTATGAAAATGCACGAGTAAAGAGAGAACGAAAGATGGAGAAGATGGGAGTGAGAGGGGAAGAGGGGGAGGGAGATGTGACCGAGATGGAATAAAGAAACGCGACGAGCTGAAAACAGTGAAAGAAACGACGATGCGAATGAATCGAGAGAGAGAGAGAGAGAGAGAGAGAGAAAGAGATCACAAGAGGGGAAGAAACAATCGTGGATGTACGTGTTGCGCGTAAATTCGATCGCAGCCGCCGGTCTGTATGCGCGTGCCGGAAAGAAATTGAAAAAAAGGATCGCGAAGGGAGGAGGAGAGAACGAACGAGGGAAACGAACGCGAGACAGAACGGGAGAGAGAACGCGCGGGGCAAAACACAAGACGGAGACAAAGTAAGACAACGGGGCGGCGCGCACGCGGCCGGCAGATAGGGGAGGATTACTCGCACCCGAGCGGAGGTAAGAGCACGAGGAAATAAAGGCTCTCGCTCGCGCTCTAGCTCGTGAAACGCCACTTTCTTCGGAAACTTTCTTTTTATTTCTTCGTCTTTTTTTTTCTCCTTTTCCTCTCCCCCAGGGGGAGAGAGGGCCACGTGCTCTCCGCTCGCGAAACACGAGGAAATACAATGGCTGCGAGAAGTGCAACGCGGAAACGAATTAGGCGCCCGTTAAAAAGCCGCTTGGCGAAACGCTGTAAAGTAGCTGGCGCAGTCGCGTGAAAGGAATCAGATATCATTGCGAGGGTTATCGTCACGTTTCAAAGACTCTCGTCCTTTTTTTTTTCCTTTCTTTGTCTCCTTCTTTCTTCGACAGTTTTCTTAGACATTTACATTAGAGTTCGATTAAAAAGCTTATACCTCGTCGTTCGACATTTTGTCGTTCAATGATGGCCACCGCAGCGAGTGAAAATATTTTACACGTGTTAAAACACGGCGACTGATTTACCACTTCAAAAAAATGCGTGAAAATGAACGTCGTGGAAGAATGGAAGCAATTTCAATCTGGAACAACAAAGTTAAAATTTCTCCCGGCATCAGTTGCAACGTTTCATAAACATTTATGCGGTCGATGTTGTACAAATCGAGAAATCGAGTTGCCAATGTTTGCAATCGTTCGATTTCAACTTCAATGAAAACCTAGCAGATCGTTCGAGCAAAAAACTGGTAACGATCGGAAGTCGCTTCAACTTCGTCGGCGCTGTATTTCCACGAATTGTAAACAATTTCCGGGCGATCAACTCGGCTGTTCGAACGAAAAGTTGCCCAACGTGAATTCTGCTTTGCATAATCAACTGTTCGGTAGTTGGAAATCACTCGGAACTTGGTTGACACGGCCTTGGTTGCACCGATTGCGCGAGGAGGACGCCGATCGAGCCGGTCGAAAGTTGCCCATTGTAAACGTGGCGACGATCGACGACGGCTCTCGCGGAAATAACCGTCGGCTGCCCGGTTTCCACGCTAAATCAGGAGAGATACATCTCCGCCGGGAGATTTAATTAACCCCTTAAACCACTCCGGCAACTTTCAGTTTTGTCGCCGATCGTACGAAAGACGGTGAAACGAATTTGCCAGCTGGCAAGTCTGTTTGGCTAAACTCGAGATCGGATGGTAATGAGATTTCGAGGCGGCCAGCAACGCCGGCAGTATTAGCGGCGCTTCTTAGCCCAAGAAAGTTTCCTAATCAATCAATTTCTCGTTTACACTGCGTACGTCGACGTCAGCCGTCCCGTAGTTTCGACGTTGTTCCGAGAGGCCCGGTTTCTCGCTCGGTTATCGCGACGCTCTTATTATCCGGCGCAGTCGTCGTCGTTCCTCCAGCGACGAAACGCCAGTAATGAGTCGTCGGAGCCTATCCTACGATTAAGGTAAGCGGTATTTGACAAGACGGAACGAGCCGTATCAGTCGGTAGCTTCTCAACTTTAACCTCTTAATACCTTAATCCGCTTACGTCATGACCAGATTTTACGTGCTCGCCAGGATTACTTCGTATACGTCGCTCTAATCGCACCGTTTTATTCGGCCTCCTCCTCCTTTAATTTCGTCTTTCAATTATCTTTACGACATCTTTCCCCGCGCTGACGTGCCGTGGGAAACTTTGTCCCCGATCGATACCGTAAATAACTCGCTCACTCTTTCTCTCTCTCTCTCGTCTAGGCGGAATCGGTAATCGCGCCGTCAAAATAAACGAATCTGCAACTGTATTAATGTTAATCCACCACGTCCTGCTATAGTTCAAAGACGAACAACGAAACAGAGAGAGAGAGAGAAGAAAGAGAAATGGGGGGGGGAAGCAATGAAAATGGATGCGTTGTCTTTTTCTTCTTTTTCTCTTCTTTTCCCACTTTTGAAGAGTGGTCCAGTGTGAAACAGGGGAAACATTCGGCGGAGGTTAATTATTAAAACTCATCTGTCGAAACAACTCTTGGCCAGCGATTTAACGCGCGCGTAATAATCGGATGGTGGTCGAGTGAGGGGAAGGAGAAAAGAGGGAAGACGGATACATCCGGTGTCGCGCATTTTTCTCAACTCTGGAGCCAGAGAGAGAGAGAGAGAGAGAGAGAGAGGAGTGGGCGTAATGACTGGTTAGCGCGAACAAAGCGGCGAGGCTGCATCAAAAGAGCAGCCGGTTCAGCGTATCGCGCGCGTTTAACGAGCATGCACTTTGCCTTATCTCTCTCTCTCTCTCTCTCTCTTTTTTTATTTTTATTTCATCCTGTTTTCCTGTTTTTCCCCGTTCGGTGACGCGCTTGAAACTGCGAATCGAAATCCACGAGCCCCGTGGCTGTCGCGCGCGCTGGAAATTACGACGGGAGCGACGATCGCGCGGCCCGTTAAATTAATAGTAATTAGTTAAGCGGACGTTTTTCGGGGAGGGAGCGCCTGGTGAAAAATTGTAACGGCCGGTGATAATAACCGGCGGGCAGTTCAGGACGATTTATAAATAACGCGACAGCGTCGAAGAGAATTACGCTCGCGTTTCATTCTGTATCAGATATCCGCGGCCGCACGCGACACCGGACGCGTGTTTCCTCCGAATCGACCGTTTCAGCTCTCTTTCACCCACTCGAGGGCGGCGGCCAGACCAGAGTGCTCGCTCTGTCTCCTAGTCGCAGGCCCTTAACTCTTTCCAACACACGCGAAACTCGCCTCTGTACGTGTACATATGTGCGCGTGCCCACATGCGAAACTCGCCGGGGGTTGTATCGGCCGCCGCTGTCCGGAAGTAACCCCGTGACACGCTGCTATTACTGTAAATATGCCGATTGTGTTCCGTTCTTTCGTAAGCGGTCGGGACTTTAATGTGACGCGGCCGCGATGAAAACTGCAGACCCTGACTTTACGAAATCGGTCCTCTCCGCCCATCCACGAACACTTCTTCGTTAATGCTGCTGCGTTTTAACTATTTACGAATTAATTCGGGGATGGAATGAGCCTGAAAGCGACAGGTTTAACTCCGCGTGAACGAACGATACTTGTATTTTATGTAATTTTAAGAAGGTTTTATTCTACGTCGCAACCATCGTCCAGGATGATGTTACAAAGTCTGCTTGATGGGAAAAAGTGCTCTTAGCCTTCTCAGCACGTCTTTTCATATTTTTTGTTTATGGCAAATGAAGGGATGGGGAAAGTAGATGATCAACTACTAGAATTTGTGCCCTATGAATAAGTGTTCGTACGTCACTTTAGGAGCGCTTAGTGTTAGCACTGAGCCAATATTGTCGTCCAACATTGATACGTCACGCCGTTAATTGCATACATTTTATACCCATGGTATATCGATTCATGGTATGAACTTTCACCGATATTTACAAACAACTGATAAATTAGGTCGTACTACAACTTATTTACTTATTAAACATCATATTTAATGCAACTTAATTCTTGGATGGCAGTAACGGCTTTATCGGTTCATTAAGAATTTAGGGAAGCAGTTAGTTTCGTATAATATGGATATAAACAGGGCAAAACTTTCGGTTTGTACGTAACTTTGACAGAGTNATATATATATATATATATATATATATATATATATATATATATATATCAAGCAATATGTGTGAATTGTGCAAAATAAATATTATTCACTTTTAGAATACTGATTTCTGTTTTTTATTCGATTTCGAAGAAAAGAAATTATTAGATTGTAGAAGATTTATTTATTAATCAAAGTACAGAATTACGTACCGACGAGGTCAAAAATAACTCATTACGGAAAATCCACAAAAAAAAAAAAATATTTCACGATACAATTTTATCCAAATACGAGAGAATGTTGCGATAATGTAGCTCTGGCGGCTTCATTACAATTAGCCAAATTAATTTTAATATTCCCTCACATTCCACTAGGACAGCTTTTCTCTTTCAGGCATCACTTCTTCGAGATTTAACCGAGATTCAATTATTAGATTATGCAATTTCGCTGTCACGCACGGTATCTTTTTCTCTGATTCTCTAAGAAACTAAGAAACTCGAAATATCTTCATCTCTGAAATGAATTATCTAATGTGACAGTATGTTTAGCGAACAGTTTTATCTCATGTAACAGAGATTCTCTCTATTGTTTCACGCTTTATTTCATCATCTTTTTCTAGTTTTTTAAGTTTATTTAAATTTTGAGCTCCTTATCATATTCATTCGTATTATTATTATTATTTCGTTGGAATTCTAACGCTATTATACGATTTTTACTCGCGACTAAATTGAATTAAATTTCGTAAGGTCAATATTGACCAGCTGACTTGTCCTCTTCTACGGATATATTAATCTAAATGTACCATGATTTATATGTAATACATGCGTGTAAAGTATTCAATTGTTTCTTCAATTGTTATTTATTTTTTTTGGTCCTGCGATTATCACCTGAGTAAACCAAAAGTTTCTTTATTTTTCAATACAACCCATATTCTTCTCAAATGTTATACAAACGTTAAATGAATAATACAGAATAACATTAAAGAGAAATATTGAATATCAGCATTTTATGCATTAAGGGTCTTAGAGAAGATTGAAATTCACTTTACCCTTTAATGTATTTTAACGTAACTCGAATTCCGTTAACGAAACTACAAAAGAAGATATCGAATATTTCAGTATTATAACCTTCTCAACAACTTCATTACACATGCGAGATATTGAATTTTTAAATGTTCAAAGACGCTCTTGGCGAAATTGACTTTTTTTCTTTTTTTATCGTCGAAGTTCTTTTCTCGCATCCAGCGATACAATTGCGATTATTCGACACTTTAGCGTTAAACACGTTCTTGCGACGAAGTTAATCTCGCTTTCCAACACATTTTTTTAAATTGCCTGCACGTTATTAAGTTATTGCAATTAAAAAGGGTATATCTACCGTGAGATAAGGCGCACCGCCAACGTAAGTAGTTTAGCCTAATCACGCCGGTAGTATCGTAAGAAGAACAAACTTTAGTCACTTTCAGTTTTTCAACTCGAGTGGCTCGTAATTTTCATACGATTTTCAATGTTTAGTGAAACACCGAATAGACAAATGAATATAAACAGAATTTAAAGTTACAATACAATTACACAATTTCATTTATATTCGTGTATTCATACATTTAGTTATATATATTGAATTTCACAAATTTTTAATGAAAGTTGCCAATTGGTATAGCATTAATTTTAGCAAACAATATTTACTTTCTTAAGAAAATTTCTTTCGTAAAATAATTCCAAGCGAAGCTAAGATTTATAAAATTTCAGTTTCATAATTTTTTTATTTCAAACAACAACGAGAGACACGTTCAGAAACGAAGAACCACTGTGCAAATAATAATTCGATAAACGCACGGCGTTTTAACGAGCGGAGACTTGCCATTTTCGATGTGACAACGGCAACGACATATCGTCCTTGGCATTTTTCGCGAGTATATCGTTGTTTAACGCTAAAAGGATTAATATCAGTGGAGCGCGCGAACATCAACGTTCTCGAAGAGAAAGTCAGTATCAATTTTCTGCGAGGGAGTGATGTCGAGTTGAATTCGCAACAGCGGCGCAATCCACCTCGTTACAGTGATAATTCGCTGCCGTTTTCAAGCTGTTAACTCGCCGATCGTGCCCAAGCGAAATTCCCATCGCTTTCTCCGCTTGTAAATTTTCACGGAATGCACGCACGCCCTCTTGACATTCGCCGTTATGTCAAACAACGTACCGATGACGTTCTCGTTCCGTCACGGGGGAACAACACACACGGGACCAGCTCGTGTGTACTTGCTCTCTGCACTCGAGAGAATTTTCATTGCTAACAACATTGTATTGGTGCTAACCGGCGTCGCGTGTCATTCGAGTTCCTCGCAGATTCTTCGCAAGGACGAAATAACGAGGTATCGTGAACCTGGCCTGGCTCTCTCCCGTTCCTTTTTCTCCGCCTTCTTTCCAGTTAGACCATTTTCGTCGGTAAAAGAGTTCACGGAAACTCGCGAGCGTTCCGCAGTAAGTGATATTATCTTCCACGCGAAATCGATAACGAGCAGACGAATCGCGAATAACCCTTGGAAATTTAGTTGAGCTCGATATTTAGTTATCTGGCTTGATGTATTAAACGTACTGTCATGCATGAATGAACCTCGTTAAAGAGACGTGGTGTAATTTTCGCGAAAAATCAGAAATAAGAAGAGATTCGCCTCCCGAGGATCTCCTTTCGTAACTATTCTTATTCTTATTGTAATATATTCAAATGTGAAAAAAATTGGGTTTAACGATGAGAGAGAATGTAAGAGAATACTTATTCGTTAAATGTGTTGAGGTAATAATAATATACTATTCTTTCGATACATCGTATCTGATTTTGTAATTATTCTGGAACGTATCCTTAAGAACTTATTATTATATCTATTCCATTTTTCGCTTTAACTATTGTCCACTCCATTTTTGCATTTTACGTACACGAAATATTAAATATTAAAGGTTGTAAACAAATATCTACATAAAATACATAAATAAGAGAATTAATTACAATTCTGGGAATGGCAAAATTGCCCAACATTTTAATTTCGTTGAATTATCACGTGTCCCCGTGTCTATTTTCATTCACGTTTCATTCTTGCGTATATTATTATTTAAACAAACTTATAGCTTGTACGAGTACCCTGCTACTAATTACATCCTAAATTACAACCACAAATGTAAACAACCAAATTTTGGAAACGCCAAAATTGGTAAACGTACAGAATATTACACACCGGAATGTATCGCCGCGAAAACGAGACAACGTTGAAAGGAACGACGGCGGCAAATAAATAACGAATAATTTATTAATTTATTCGCGAATTATGCCGAATCGAACGGCGTTTCGTTTTACTTACACTCGTTCGACCTTGCCCTTTCGCGGAGCTCCAACTGTAACGCGTGCACGTCGCGCCCAGAAACGATCGTATCACGAATATCAAAATTTCATATCGTCCGCGCGCGGCCCCGACAAAACACGAAACGCATTACAAGCAATTAGATTTAGTCGACGACCGTCAATCACGACGATGCCATTACTACATCACTGTCATACCCTGCTAATAACTGTCATTACCTGGCCGGTACCTCGTGTTTTCCCGGTTCCAAATGGCAGACTATAGTTTCCGGGACTCTATTCATAGGGATGTCTATGCGCAAATGGCCGGGCTGAAATGGCCCGTTCCTCGTTTACCTCGTTCGCTCCCGGTTCGATCGAGGGATCGAACGTTCTGCTTCTGGCAAGACGGACGCGTCGAAGCGTTCGCGCGCGGATGTTATTGAAAAAAAAATAAAAATAATAATAATGGTTGTTAGCCGCAGCGCGAAATACGAGAATGGTAAAAAAATTCAATATTACATATAGAATCAGTGGAAGGAGAAACATAAAACAGACATAAAGGATGCTTGAATGTTCTAAGAACTTCGTGGTCCCTAAGGAGAACGATAAATAAGTAAATTCGGACGAACTGAAGCGCTTTCGAATAAACGTCGGCTTTATAATTATATTCTTTGCGAGAAGAAAGGACGAAAGCGTTCGTTCTCTTTCGGAGAAACCGTCCAGGGATACAGAATGCATCAGCTCGCGTCTCGACTCGTAAGTTTACGTGGCACCGTAGCTACGAGTGTATTTGCTCGTCGAAATCCACAGGATACCAGTTTACGGGTGACGTAAACGGGCTCGAGCAGTCGGCCTGCAAGAGAGCGCTCGACCGCCTCGTGCTTCTCTGCCGTGGCCCCCGGTGGTTTATGGTCTGGTTATTCGGTTGACGCGACCCTCGCCACTTCGCAGGATCCGTGGAAAGCGGCGAGTTGCTTCAGCAGAAACGCGTAATAAGGCTTCCACTGGCACGGCCGGAAGTCGAATCGTTCTTCGCGATTTCCCTCTCGTTCTCCCTTCTTTCTTCAATCTCTGTGGCCTGCCGCGCATTATCTCAGCCAATTGTAAACGATCAGATTCGAAAGTTGGCAATATTTTTAAGAGATTCTAATAATTATTTTCCTTCGAAAAGAAAAGAACTAGTGACGTGAATGTAACACTTGTTGCAAGGATACACTTTCCATTGAAAGGAATTCGCCGAACATTTTCAAAGTCAAACGGCGATGTTAAAATGCATATTATAAGATACGAAATAAATTTAAATAACTTGTATGNTAGTGACGTGAATGTAACACTTGTTGCAAGGATACACTTTCCATTGAAAGGAATTCGCCGAACATTTTCAAAGTCAAACGGCGATGTTAAAATGCATATTATAAGATACGAAATAAATTTAAATAACTTTGATATATAATAATTTGTGTAACTGCAATATAATAAGTTGTAACTACTTATATGATACGCGTGAAATATATATAAAATCGATTTTGTCGTAAGTACGATGGAATATTTAGTGCATTTAATAATGCATTTAATTTAATAATGCATTCATATGAGAGTTATTGATGAACCTCGTACAATCGAATTAAATAATGAAAACTTGCTCATAAATAATTTCTAGGAAATTAGAATTTTGCGTGCAAGACAAAAATATTTGTCGCAGTACATGACAAATGAAATAAATTTCTGCTCAGATTCCATTTCTTAAATTACACTACATTACATTAAATCAAAATTCAAAAAAAAAACAAAATTACATTAAAACAAAATTCAAAGTCGAACAACTTACATAACTGCAGTGTAACTGTTTTGGAATTGTTTTGAAAAAATGGTTAAATTACACTACATTACATTAAATCAAAATTCAAAAAAAAAACAAAATTACATTAAAACAAAATTCAAAGTCGAACAACTTACATAACTGCAGTGTAACTGTTTTGGAATTGTTTTGAAAAAATGGTTGAGATTAGATACACTTTTCCACTTGGTGAGTTATTTCAAATAAAATAAAAAGTGATATAATATTCCACTGATCCTTTATGAACATCACGAAATTTTCAGACACGCTCAGAAATTAACCATCCATAGCTTAAATCAATTTGAATTTCCACGTTTAAAGAGCTGTCTGATCAGAACTCGAGCGAATAATTGAGAAAACGACGACCACAATCTCGTCCAAAGTGTTAAACATTGCATTACATCATTTCATGATGGTCCTAGATAGCGATAAATAATTTCTTTTAATATACAAATTTCCACATAT
>NIPQ01049659.1:0-10171 GCA_002806875.1 Lepidotrigona ventralis hoosana | reverse complement strand
CCTTCTCCCCCCCCCCCATGAGTTGAGTCGCGTATACACGGTGAAAGACTTTCTTCAAGCAGCCTCTGCCCCGTTCTTTGCAGTCACTGCCAGCAACCAACGCTACCAACTGTCTGCCACGTTTTAAGGCTCCATCCACACTATTCGATATGTTCGTGGCTCCTTCGCAGCCCGGATCTAACGACCGACACTTGAGGCTTGATTTGAAGCTTCCTCAAGCTTACTGCTTGAGAATCTGAGAATACTCGACGTTGTGCACGCGTTAACAATTATTTGCAATATTCGCGACTATCGTTTTCGCTTCGTCTGCGAGTCTAGCTCGTTACTCTGTGCAAAATGTAGGTTAACTTTCGTCCGTTCTTTGGGTCAATTTGATGGTTTTTCCTTTTTTAAATAAAATCTTACATTTGTATGTAATAAAATAATATTTATTTATTTGATAATTTTTTTATATACAATATATATAATATTTGTATTCTATGAAATCTTATGCATTCGTGACGTATAACACTATTCGATATTTTCTATGAGCCGATAAAATCTTGGATCTCTTCTTCAGACAACGCTCGTTGCGTTGAAGTATATTATATTTTTTTTCATCTTTTTTTTTAAGTAACATAGACAATGGATCGAGAAAGTATTGACACATCTGGTTTTCTTGCAACCTATACAGTAGAAGTATAGAATGTCTAAATATAGTAGGATCTCTCACTATCTCTAATACACTCTAATATTCAAACATTCTGTTATCCAAACAGAATAATGCATGCTGTTTCTTGTACTGAGCTGTTTTATATGTTTTACGAATTTTTTATAATTTCAAAAACATAGACTTAAGAGATATAATTTTTCCTCGAGCTGAAGGAGCTTGTATCTTCTTACATTCAAACGTTCAACAATTTAGAAAAGAACTTAAGTGATCTAAAATATAAATAATGTAATTAAATAAATAATAAATGAAGACTATGGTTCAAAATTAAGGAATTTTTATTATTAAAAAAGTTAAGTAATTCAATAAAAAAAAATATTATTAATAAAATTCTTATCGATCTCCATTTGCATGTAATTTAACTGATTATCTTATTATTTGATAGAAGAACATTCTTCTATCTCTCTATTGTATACAATTTCTATCAAAATATTGGTACTTATGTTAGGATTCCATTTAACAAACAAACGACAAAGAAATAATCAGAACAACTAGTCCGAAATTTTACAATAAATTTATAGAAAATTTACAATTATTAAATTCACAACTATTTATTTTCAAGGCTCGAACGACTCTTCGTCAAATATTAGTTAAAATTAATACTTCAATTAAATGAGTTTAGGTTAGGTTTAGGCTAGCTTAGTCATACTTTAAGGGTTCAAGCGATAGTCCCATTCTGAATCTCTGACGATTTTCTGGCAATTTGTTCGACAGAAATTCATTATTATTGTAAATTGATGAGATAACATTTGATCGAACAAACAGTGACACGCTATTGTGAATCGAGCCTTACAGTACCTGACGGTAGAGATCGTGCTTCCAACTACAGAAGGATGTCCATTGTCTCTCCCAACGAGCCCAATAATCGAGCCCAATCTTCCACGCATCCGTTTTTTCCTTGACTCTTCCTTCCTGTTACCTCGTCGAAGCCTTGCTACTGAAAATACTCAATACTCGCGTATTCTCATTCGCTTCCGCGTGTCCCTATTGTCCGCCTTAACATTGACCGCTGCGAAGGGCAATTTACAAATCACTGGGTTGAAAGATGCTCGAAACGGAAACGGTCCGCGAGGAACGCGGATATTTGCGTGGAATTGGAAAGAGTGGTGGGAGTAATTGTTGAGATAAGATAGCCAGCAATGGATCGGTGTTATGGAAACGGGAACTTATCGAAATATTAAATAGTTCCGTAAATAGTGCGTAAAATCGTTGAGAATTTTTTGAACGATCTTCAGACTCGAGGGTCTGAAGATTAACCGTGAGTGAATATTGAGTTCGTATACGTTTTCGAACTTGAGATTTTCATCTAATAAATAACGATCTGAGAGTTTTATACCTTGGATATTTTATATATTTGTACTTATAACATATATACAGTAATAATTTATTGATAATATTAATATTATACTCGTATTATATATTAATACACGTACCTATTTAAATTATTATAATCATTTATCATTCTTAATTAATTATCATTGTACATGCGCATAGCAAACAGAAGTAAATTTATCGCTCCACGTATTCAATTTCTCGTTCGTCCATCTTTTTACCCGATCATCGACGATATTATTAGTTCGATCGAAATCGAAGAGACCGTGGTAGAAAAACAAAAATAAAAGAGAAAAACCAAAGAAGAAAAAAAAAAAGAAATGAAGAGTCGGAGAGCTAAATCACGACGGAAGAAAAGGATCATGGCACCACTGAATCCCATCAGTGGCCTATGTAGTCAGTCAGGCCAATGACCTAGATTTTTTGGCCCCCGTTGGGCCAAACAGGGCTTCTTAACCAAGATCGCTGGATCAGGTTATAACGAACGTGCACCGTGTTTCCTAGGAGACTGGTTCCTCGAGTCCCTGTAGCCGTGGTAACATAAGAAGATTCCTGACGCTCCAGGAAATCGAAGAATCGGAATTCATAGCGTGCCCTTAAAGGCGTTTCTTCCACGATTTTCGCTGAGATTTACAATCAAGCTTCATTTAAAATATCTTCGAACGTTCTCATATTGGCAGTTTCAACGAGAGCAGTTCTTGAAAATGAAAGTATGAAACTGCAAAGGTATATCGATAGGTATATATTTAAAAATATTTGATGTTTGATAATATTTGAAAATATTCAATAATACTGAACAATATTCAATCAACTTATCATTTAAGTCGATCTCTTAAATTAACCTCTTGACTTATAGTTCTGCATCTTATCCATTTGTTTCTTCGCAGAAACAGCTACATTTAAATAGTCTTCGTTATTTCTTGATCCTATAAGTACGATCAAGCTTAACATAATTACAGCAAGTCTTGGCCAATGGCCTAGTTAACAGGTCTATATTTGAAATGTTTCAAGAAAATCTGATTCGTCTCTCCTCCCAACACTCGTTTCTTAAACTTTCCTTCGACATCACTTCGATTCGATGATGAATCGCATAACCTATTCGAGGCGGAGAACATGTCCGTATTTACAAATTGCAAGCCACCGTGTTCATTTGTACCTGCGATCCACGCTTGTGGTTTTAACGGATCTCGCCGACAGTAGTCACACAGAGACGAAAATAAGAGAAAGATCGGCCCCATGTTCGTCTCGTTTCCTCTTTCGTTCCACCGCTGTCTGCCTATCTCCCTGCGAAGACAATGTCACGAGAGACCGTGTAACCTTTGGGAGACCATAACCCCGTTATATTATTACATTCAACAATGGCCCGTGGTCTTTATTCCAACCGATGCACCGTTCCAACAACCTGTCGCGGAAGCTGTCTCCAATTTATTTTTCTTTTTTTTTCTCTCTCTCTCTCTTTGCGAACTCGACTCACCTTTAACCGATCGCGTAATTTGACAAGCAGCTGAAACGATACTCCCGTTTCGTTTAATATTGATACAGTGTCTCACGAGCAAGTATTCGAACAGTTTATCATAGAATTTATTTCAATCAGAGTTAATTTGATCGCGTAATAATAATACAACGAAAGAAAGACTTTCTACTTATTATTTAATTGGGGAAACGGAACGGAGAGAAAACGATAATAAATCGTGAGGAAAAGACAAGTTAATCTCAAGCAGAAGAGAAGTAAATTATTGTTGTGGAGCAAGTGTATTCTTGCAAGTAGACGGACGTAATGAAAGGGAGGGGAGGAAATGTAATGCAAAAATATACAATGGACAACGTTCTCGGACAACTTTCGTGTCTCTTGGTCCGATTTTAATGAAAAATGGAATCTTTTTTCTAATGTGATACGATGTGGTCGAATTAAAATAATTTTTCAACGAAATTTTATAGAATTGTTCCTTCTACATTTTATTTCATCTTTCTTATTGTTTACTTTATATTTCATTTTTTATTTATTATACTTACAGATTTACAATTTTCATTGAATTTATTGAATCATAATTTTTCCACGTTTATTAGGATTTAAGTATACAGGCAAATCGTGGGACACCTAATCTGAAATAAAATTGTGGACGGGATTAAATTTCAACTGGAATGGAAGTTGCAAATTAACTTGAAGCTTAAACGCTCGAATTAATTTAAAATTTTAATTTAGAATTCAATACTGAAGAAAACAACGTTATGATACGACTTTAAATTATAATTTACTTTAGACAAAAACCTTAGATTATCCTTGCTATTAATACTGAATTATTATTATTATTATTTTAATATATTAAATTAACACTAAATTGAAGAATATAAGTGATAAAATTCTAAATAAATGAAATTTAGAATATCAAAGTGAACAAAACTACGAAGGTATAGTATAATTATAATTTACGTAGATAAGAATCCAAAAAATTTCACCGCCTCACATATTCCAATATATTAAATTAATATATTGAACCGACTACGTATATTGAATCAACATACTGAAGATATCATCTGAATATTAAATTATCATTGTCCATCAATTCTACGAAATGTTTCAATACAACAGACAAAAACGTTGGACAAAGTTCAAATGTCAAATGAATTTTTAACTTGACAAAAGTGTCGAGCAATTTAAACAGACGAATATCAACAAAATTCTTGCGGGTAAATATCTATAGCAAAGAGTCGTGAAATTGCGTCGAGACACGACAAGAGGGATCAGTCCTCGAGGAGTCGAAACGCGCGCCGTGGCCATAATACACGAAATAAACGCAGAATCCGGACGTGTGGGAAGTCGGTGCCACACTTAAAGCGAAATAAAAGTAAAGAAAAACGGGCACGTACACGTGAGAGGAGATCCGGATACGCGGGGCACACGCAACCAGCAGCCGAGATCTCCTCCGCTGTGGTTCCTGATTGGCTAGTCCCATAAATACACGGAGGGTACGTTTTCGTCGTCAAGTATTACAGCCTGATTATTTCGGGCGAAATGCTCGCCAAACTTTCACCTTGCGAATGTCGATGCATTCCGCTTCGATTAAGCTTTCCACGAAAATGGTAAACTTCATTACTGAAAGATGGCCTACGCATGGTCTTGTTACGGCGTATAGCGAAGTACAACACTACTATTGACGCCACTACTATAATTCCGAAAGAGAGAAAGAAAAAGAAACGCATCNTTTTTTTTTTTTTTTTTTTTTTTTTTTTTTTTTTTTTTTTTTTTTTTAATTTTTGTACAGAGATCTTTCGGTTTTTTGACTTCTTAGATTTTACTTTTGGCGTTGTCGTTACCTTCTCGCCACTTTAAATTTTTTCATTTTCTTACCAATTACTTTCCCGCGTTTCTATTAATTACTTAATTTCTCTCAGATGTTTACGTTAACTTTGTTACTTAAACTACTAGCTTTTTGCTCTTTTACTAATTTCTGGCAGAACTATAATTTTAATTAACCTTTCGAATATCGACGGTACGTTTAATTCAACTGCAATTCATTTTTATGGAAACGAAACCTAAATGAGAATTTATTCTCACATTTTATATTATAATAAATATTTTTTCGCAAATATTTCATACACTTTGTACACGATGTCTTCAAGGCATAAAGAAACTATACGAAAAATTATTCCTAAAATAAATAAACAATTTACTATTTAATAATAATCTTAAGAAAAAAAATAACTTGTTGGAAAATTGTTACTTGATCATTTCAAGATGTAAGTAAAATGACTGAATAATCAAATCATTTGGAAAACCGATTATTTTGCCCGAAAAAAAAACACCCTATACATAAATCTAACACGAGCGATAAAAGAAAGGAATCGGTGGGAAGTAGTGAAAAACGAAACTGGCAACTTCATGTTACGGTAACAATCATATTTAATCGAACATGAGAGCTTTATAAATAAATCCACATCTTTCTGACTTTATACAAATTACAAATTCTCCGCAGTCGGCGACACAATTGCAGCGCAGGACACAATGTTCACGAGAATTCGTGGATCGAGTAAGGAAGGACGATCGAATAAATTAATGTCAAGGTTATCGATCATCGTGTCGAAAAAAGAACTAGTGAGTATTAGCGAAATCGCGTGTCTTTTCTTTTTTTCTTTTTTTTTTCTCTCTCTCTCTCTCTCTCTCGAAGATAAAGATAAAAAAAGTTATCACCCTCCGGTCGATCCACCGAAGGCTCGTTGCTCTGTCCTTCGACGGCCATGAACTAAATAACGCACAAACGCTGTTTTTCCAAGGATTAAAATTCCGAGGGAGACGAAGGAAAAACAAAAAGAAACCCGAAAAATATCGAAAGAACGATTAGTGAACTCGTAAACAAGCCCCGACAGATACGATCGTCAATGTCCACGAAAGAACAGCGCAACGTCGTCGTATCTTCGAGGTGAAGTCGTTAAACAAATTCTAAAACTGTCGTCGCGCGTCAGTTACGTACGGTGCGTCAAGATCGGAAACTAAAGATGACGAAGACTTACGGGAAGGATGGGGGAACTTAAACGAGGAAAACAAAGCGGCTATTTTACAAAAAGATAAGGGCAAATCGAACTGGGAAGGAGAGACACGGACGGATGAAAATAAATAATAAAGAGACAGAGAAGGACTGCGGAAATGACGACGAGGCCGTGAAAGTGTATAATATAAAAGCGATATAAATAAGAGAATAAGCGATAGAATCTACTTAGTTAAAAAAAAAAAAAAAAAAAAGAAAAAAAAGATGAAGAAGAAGAAGAAAAAAAATAGATAAAAATTAAAACGTATTTGGAAGGGCTTAGGTACATCTGTAGCGAGGTCGCGCCTCGCGTAGTGTTCGTCACTTCCTTCTACGTCTATCATGCATATGTTACACCTAGCTAGATATGTATATCCCCGACCGAGATATATATATATATATATATCTAGAAATATATATATATATATTTCTTGATTTTTCCTGGACATTTCGAAATCGTTCGATTCTTTCTACGTATTTATTTATTCTTTCTACGTATTATATTTCGCGCACGTACGTATGCTCTGTTACCGACACGCATTTTATGTACACACCACACATTGCGATCAGCGGGTTTTTAGCCCTCACTTTATCGTCGTCGATATAACACAGCACGAGAGATCATCTCACTTTTCCTGGCTTCAGTTTCAGCATATCATCCAGTGGCCCTCGTCGAAGAACCGTTGCTCGAATCTCCACTCCCTTCTACGCTAGTACGGTCATGCTCTGCCGAGAACTGCCCATCAAATCTGGACGATTTGATCTCGCCTCGTCTCGAAGACGAACAGTCCAAGAGCAACTGCACTTTTCGTTCGTTTCCCCTCGAACGAATGACACGTGTTTTTTTTTTCTTTTTTTTTTTTCGTATCCGTAGGTTAGATCACCAGGTGAGGCCACTTCAATCAGCGCTACTTTGTCAATAGGTACTTACAGTAGTAGTTTAGGTACACTCGGGAACACTCTCGGGAAGAGAGAAGCCCCCTCCCCCTCGGAATCTAGTCCCTGCCGATCCTCTTGTGAATTTGTTGATGCTTGATGAGATGCGCCTTCTGTCTGAAAGCCTTGCCACAGACGTCGCACCTGAACGGCTTCTCGCCCGTGTGCGTTCTCAGGTGCACCTTGATGTTGCTCTTGTTCAGGAATCCCCGGTTACAGATGGAACACCTGTGAACTGGTTTCTCCTTGCCGCCAATCAGGCCAGATTCCGTTCCGTAAGGGAGCGCGGTCGCCCCTGCGCCTGGGCTCTTCTTCGACGGATTCTGCGAGCCCGGGGTTGGCCGTGACCTCTTCCTCGGGTGCGAGGGCGTCGCGAAGGACGAGTGAAGCAGGTGATCGGGACTGCAGGAGGTGGAGACCCGGCCGGGCGGGCTGACAGGTGGATAGGGACTCGTCGACGATGGTGTCTCGCCGCAGGACGCGTTCTGAAGGCCGGCGTTCGCCGATTGTAACCTCGCGTTGATCAACGGCGCGTACCCGTGCGTCAGCAAACTCTGCAACGTGGAGCCGTGTTGCTGCGTCTGCGTGGAAGGCGTGGCCGTCGCGTATATCTGAGAATACGGGCTGGGCGACGTGGTCTCCTGGGCTTTCGGCGAACACGCGGTGTCGATCCACTCGGCGATGTCGATCCAGTCTCGCGACGCGTCCGGATCGTGTTCCGAGCCTGGCCCGTTCCCACCACCGGGGACCGTCGTGTCCGCTATCGCGGATCCGATGATCTCCGCTATGTCTTCGATGTCGTAGTCCACCTGTTGCGTCGACTGTGGCAGCTGTTGCTGTTGTTGTTGTTGTTGTTGTTGATGATGATGATGATGGTGGTGGTGATGATGATGCTGCTGTTGCTGTTGCTGCTGGTGTTGATGGTGTTGTTGATGCTGTTGTTGTTGCTGCTGTTGCTGTTGCTGTTGCTGCTGTTGTTGCTGCTGCTGTTTCTGACTGCCCTGCGGACACGGCGTGCTGGAGGATACAACCGATGACTCGTAGTACTCTTGATTCGAGGAGGACGTGGGCGAAGAGGACGGTAACGACGGTCTCTGGGCAGACGCTATCGCGTGATAGTGATGGCCGGGTATACCGTTGATACTCAAGTGGCCGGTGTACCCGGTGAAGGGCGGAAGGGGTTTCAATTCTGCCAAGGACTGCGCCGAGGCTACGCCCACCGACGAGCCCAGAAGCAGAGTGTCCCAAGCATCCTGCAGGCCAGCTGCCGTTTGCTTCACATCGGGAGGCTCCAGGAAGTCCGGCCCGGTCGCGCCCCACGGCGACAACAGTAAACTGTCCACACCGACGACCTCCGCGGGCGAACCACCGACCACGATGCCTGTCCCTTGACTACTATGCGGCGGCTCCACGCCGGAAGAGGTTAGATGCGGTGGCGCCGCCGGTGGACCTGACTGCGTCTCGTACTTCATTTCGATGACAATGTCCGAGGTTGGCGACACGCCACCCGCACAGGCTGGCACGATCACGTCCTTCACCAAGGGATTCTTGCCGGTGGCCTGCTTCGACAGACACCTAGGATTCCCAGCTGGGATGATGTCGTAGGGGGACGTGGCGGTCAGTTCCTCCTCCTCACCGGTGTCCAGAACGTCCTGCGACGAATGACTGAGCGGATATTCGACCTTGATGCCACGCACCGTCGACTGCTGTCCCTCCTGTTGTTGATCCTGGCCCTGCTGATGTTGCTGCGGGTCGGTCGGGTACTCGAGTTTGATGCACGATCTCGGTAGAATGTCGTCGTCGCTGTCGTTCCGGCAGGGCCCTGCAGAGATCCGCGACGTGGACAACAAGGTGCTGAGAAGGGATGCGTTCGAGAACGTCGAGGACGAAGACAACGACGGTGACGCTGATGAAAGTGTCGCGTTTGTCGCTCTTCGTTCCTCCGCGTGTATTTTCGGATACTCCTCCGTCTTGATCCGGACGTTTAGAGACGATAGGATACCGTTTAAGCAATCTGTCGGCGACACGTTGCTACTGTTGTTGTTGTTGTTGTTGTTGTTGTTGTTGCTGCTGGTCCTCGCGTTCGCGAGGCCGTGTGACGTCGCCGACGACGGCGGGCCACCAGCTCGCGACCTTTGATTCTGCGTGTCTGCGGTGGACGTGGTGGTCAAGAGCGCCGAGAGGATCAGGTTGCTGGCCGATGACGTTCCCGGCGACGTCGAAGCGATGCCGTACACGCTGTTGGGCGAGGCTACGGCATCGGCGCCTCGCGCTACCGTGTCCACGTGGCCGAGGCTCGACGACGAGCGCGAAGAGCACACGGTCGAGGCGATACCACCGTAACTGGTACACACGTTTCTGCCGGCTGTCGACTGATTCGGCTGATGTTGCGACGGCTGATGGTGCCGTTGATTCGAATGATGGTGTTGCTGTTGAGTCTGCTGTTGCGACGGGTTATTCGCGGTACAATTCGGTGGACTACAGAATTGAAAACCACCGCTACCGTTATCCGGTGCCCCCTCGTCGATCCTTGGGGGCCCAGGGGTCGAGGGGAAGAGGGAACCAGGATTCCACCAGGGATCCACTCTACTGCCGGGGGTGCTGCAACCGCCAACGGCGCCGCGGGGACCTGCAACACGAATTTTTTTTTTTTTTTTTTTTTTTTTGGGAA
>NIPQ01049640.1:0-10100 GCA_002806875.1 Lepidotrigona ventralis hoosana | reverse complement strand
CTGTAGATTTACAAGAATTACCATTTCAATCGTAAAATTAAGAAATTCTTGAAACAAAGTTTGTCACAACTTTCTTACGTAGCAATTTCTTTTCAAATCATTCATTTATGTGAAATTTACAATGTACGATAAACACATTATTATTTATCATTGCATAATAGAAACATTTATTAGAGAAGTAAAGAGAGCGTGGCAACAATCACAAACCAAAAATTACACAGTCAGAAGAAAGAAAGAGAAAAAGAGAATAAAGAAAGAAGGACAGAGTCTCGATATGCAAATGATCGCGAAATGAAACGTGAACAGGGAATGTAATTGAGTGGATATTACGCCAATTAAGTGTCTCATTGCCAAAGCGATTACGCGTTTAGCGTTTCGCAACGCGAGACTCTTTCATAAATCACACTGCTAATTTTCGGGCTTGTTCTGGGCATGCAATTTATCACGCGGTTCAATTTATAAATTACAAAGCGATAAAAACCTGCGCAACCGGAGGATCTCTTGGCTTAACGAACGAAATTAATTCGCGTGTCACACGCGAGATCGGAACCAGAGTTCACTTTGTGTAGCCGAGTTATAATCAACGTTGTCCATGCACGAAAGACTCCTTTGTCCGAGATTGTGACACGCGGGGGAAAAGAAGAAAGAGTTTCGTTTAAAATTCCGTGTAGCTATACCGGATGACAAACGTTTAATTAACGAGCGACTCCGGTTCTTAATTAATCGCCTGTTCTCTTTAATATCATTTATGGAGGGGAATGTGTTTCTTTCTTCGAGGCATCTCAGACGTTTAATTTATGGTTCTTAGTGGACGATGGTCTCGATACTTTGGTCAGAGTTTGCCGACATTTTGAAATCTTTTACGTTACAATTGCACGCGTGTTGATAATCTTTTTACTCTGTCCCCTCAAGCATTCTGAAAATGAAACTATCGCGAAGTTTCCTTCTCACCTACAATTTTGTCCAAAATCAGAATGATCTACCAAAGTTTATTGCAGCTGAATGTTATATTTTCATTTCCGATACAATCATACTTGAGTTACATCTGCAGCTAATGTCTTTCAAAATAATTCTTGTTTGTAATCCAATAGTCATTCGGCCGAAGTACGTGCATATTCAAAAAGATTGAAGATCGAAGTCTTGTTCCTCTCGTCTATATAAATTCATTACTCACAGCCCCCTTAAACATACAAGCATGAATAATTCATGCACCTTAACGACGTGTATTAATACCCGAGACGACCTCATAAATAAATTTCATAAGAGAGATATCTCTGTTTCTCTCCTTCACAGGCAAACCGAGGAAACGTTCATTATTTCTCTAACCGCTAATCGCTAAATTCACGGCTAAATTCACGGCTNGCACCTTAACGACGTGTATTAATACCCGAGACGACCTCATAAATAAATTTCATAAGAGAGATATCTCTGTTTCTCTCCTTCACAGGCAAACCGAGGAAACGTTCATTATTTCTCTAACCGCTAATCGCTGGCGANATTTCTCTAACCGCTAATCGCTAAATTCACGGCTAAATTCACGGCTAAATTCACGGCTAAAATCACAGCTACCTTAAATTCCTCTTATCCCTCCTTTCAAGCGTCATTTAATGCCACTCATTCCGTAAATATTCTCCTCGCAGTGGAGCGTGCATGTATTATACGTACACGTATGTAAAACGAGGTTGTAAGCTGTGTTGAGCACGTGTGAAGAACCGTACGAGCAGATAGCAGTTTAGATGTACATTCCAAGGAATCATTACGCTCGTTAGCCGACATTATACACGTACACTCGCAATCAGACGAACAATGCTGCACGCGTGCGTTCGCAAGCTGTTCCTCGTTTCACCCTTTCGATAATCGTACGCATATTTCTTGATTCACTGAAAAATCTTAGGGTGCTTCAACACTAGAACTATCAAAAATGACTAATTTATATAATTTTTGTTAGACATTTCACAGACGAACCTTGCAGTGTGTTTTTAAAGATTTAAATAATTTTTTATGATTATATATGAATATTTTTTTTTCTTTTTTCTATTCTTCAATGTGTCTGATTTTATGCTTCAATCGTAGGTAGCTCTAGTGTTAAAATTGCTCTAAATTTATTTCAAAATTAATTAATTCTTTCAAACTTTGCTCATACACATCCTCAGAACGAATACTACAATTATTATGAGTTTTGAAATTATGTAAAATTGTTTTAAATTCGTTTCAAAATTGTTTGGTAATTTCGCGCGTTGCCGTTTATTTCTTCATTGATCCATTCCACTCTTGTACATATATTTCATTTCATTATTTTTCACTCAAAGTATTTTCTGAAGAATATTTTTATCTTGACTAAATTTCAGTCAATGTAAATTAAAAAAAGATATTGAAAAGAATTTAAGAGATTTTACTCCTTCGCTAGTCTATTATTCATTGACTTATTCTACTTGTATTTTATAGCGTTTGGTTCATTCTTTCTCATTGAAAATAAACTTTAGAAAATATTCCAAAATATTGATAAAATATCGTTAAACTTCGTGAAATGAATTAAAAAATTTGGGGACGCGTAAAGTTCGTTTTATGGTTCTATTTTTCTATTGTTGTATTATTCGTTGACCTGTTCTACTTATAAAATATTCTGTCCGCTCGTATCCAAGATATAGAAAATATTTTTCTCGCTTGATCAAACTACGTGGACTAAATAATAATAAAAAAAAAAAGAAATTGGAGCGCGTATTGTTCTATTGATTCTGTTCTTTCATCGCTCTTTCATTTTATATTTGTATATTATTCTGCATGTTTCTCGTGCTCGATATTTATATATACGTGAAAGTTCGTATTTTAAAAACAACTCCCATATAATTAAATTATATAATGGCTAACACTATTTGGGTTTTGAGAATCTCCAGCTGCTACAATTAACTTCCTGTGGAAGATTCAAAGATTTCTACGGGCTTAATTAACTTCGGCTGTGCTAATTATTAATTATTTCAATTTCAACGTCCAACATAAATCTCTTCATAGATTTATATTAACGTGAAATTCTACGCACGTAATTAAGTTTGACTGTGCTAATTATTAATTATTAAGTTTAACATCCAACATAAGTCTCTTCTCATCGAGCACCGTACACTTTAACACGTACATTGCCATTCAAAAGTTCGGAAGCAATTGAGTAAAGTCTTACAAAGTCAAATGATACAAGAAAACTTGTTCTTTGTTAAAAAAAAAAATTAAGAAAAATTTAACAAAAGACAAATGCCAGGAACGTGAGAGAAAGAAATTTTCATTCGACGAAGAAGTATGATTGTTCCTAAATTTTTGAATGGTGGTTCAAATAAATTTTTAATAACTTTTAAAAACTATGTTTCTAACAATAATTCATCCGTTCAAGTAAACATCTTTAACAATAGAGCTTTGTACATTTTTAACTTCAAGGCAGTCATAAAACACACGAGCTTCCCGACTTTAATTCAACGAAATATTTTTCATAAAAATATACAAACACTTGCCTAACTGTATCATTCCATTTCGAGCTAATTAACGCATGGCTTTGACTTAAGATTTTCCAGGACAAACGAATCGTGTGTTCATTCAGATTTTTAACTCTTTCTTCCCGAATATCTCGCTTCCTGTCAACCATCTGATTAATTCATATCAAGGAATAATGAGCGCATTATACCGAGCTGCGGTTAATATTGCCGGTTTATTCGCTCGGAAGGAAAAGAATCGATGATTGATGACCGTGCGTGAATATTCGTAACAGGCTACGCAGGCTTTTACTTTCCCCCCCTGGGAGAAGCAACGAGCTGAGCCTCTCGCGGCTTGAATTCGTTGCTTCTCTCTACGATTCCTTTCCACGATTTTGCTATTCGCTTAATTAAAGCGGCACAATGCAACAACGAGGCAAGCCAAGTGGCAATTAAGACGTTTTTCGGATTTTTCCGCTGTGTGAATCACCTTTCGCCTCGGCGAGATCCAAGTGACTCGGTTTCCTTCTTCCGTCTCGTTTCTGCCACTAGCGGCATTTCAATTCGCTCGTGGCAAATTTTTGGAATATTCGAAAGAAAAATTCTTGAAAATGTCGACTTGAGTATCGAGGTATTAGAATTTTTGGCGCAATCTTAGGGTATTGAATTTCTTGAAAATTTAGATGCCCCGTAAAGTGTCAACTCGAGTATTGAGGTGTTAGAATTAGGATATTTAGTGCACTTGAATTTTAGTGCTACTGAATTCTTAGAAAATTTAGAAGTCTTTAGAAACTTGGAATATTGAATTATCTAAGTATTAAAGAAAACTTAGATTGTATTGAAGTATTGAAGAAAATTTAGAAAATTTAGAAATTTAGAAACTTAGAATATTGAATTTTTAGAAAATTTAATTATTTTTAGAAAATTTGAAATTAATTTAAAATATACAATAAGAATATACTATAATAATAACTAATTTATTTTAATTTATGTATAACAAGATCTCTATGATCTTAAACTGTTTCGTTTGGTTGATTATTAACAACTGATTAATTACAATATATTATCCGCTATTTTATTTTCTTCTTTCTACTCATTTTAAAAATACTCGCGCTGCCACAATCTTGAAATGTAATCAACTACATTTCAAACAAGCAAATTCATCGTGTTGATACAAGCTTGTTTTAGAAAAAGAAAATGCACGAAACTGGTCATTTGTTTGTTTGGCGTCGATTTCAAAATAGAAAATCAAAAAGGAATATTTCTGTCATATTTTGCTGTACAAACGGGGAAAGAACGTCCCGTAAAATCATAAAAGATTCTGAGTTCTTGGAGACTATTTTTTCATCCAGAAAGACAAGATGGCAAGGAATAATCGAATAAAATGGTCAATGTATTATTCAATGAAGTGTCTGTTTCTCAAGAAAAATTCGCCTCTCATTTCCACACAAAGAAAAAGAAGAAGAAGAAACACAATTAAATTTCGATCAATCTAATAGTAATTTTCCTATTTGAAGCGTGTGGATAGTTACATGTAAATACAATGGGATAATTATACGCTCGTAACGACACGTCGCGTTCGTTTGATTACTCCGATCGTTTCGCCGATCGTTTGACATGTTGATCACGAAACACGTGGGACAGAATGCAACAGAGAAAGGAGAATGTAGGAAGTTGGGGGGAGGGAAAAAAGGTAGCACGCCGCTATTAGCAAATATTTAAATATCCAACGTGAGACGTGTGGTTAACCGGCCAAACAGTAAAAATTTGTTACGAAACAGATGCAAATTGCAGGACGCTGTAAGTGTTCCTTTTCCTTTTTTCCTCCTTTTTTTTTTCTTTTTTGTTTTCTTTCCACGTCGATCGCCTTTTCTTTTTTTTTTCTTTCTCTTTTTCCTTTTTATCCCTATCGCCTTGTTCGAAACTGGAATTCCATTAATATTCATTAGAAACGGACAGGGCATACAGCAAATCTGTGTGATATACACGCGAGTCAAGGTTGTTACAGTCGTTTCTAACCAACGGGAAACGTAAATGGGAAAATATCGCGGATGAAGTGTGCAATTATAAGTGTCGAATGTTGATTTTGAATATCTCAAATGTCAGGCGGCTTTACTTCGCTTAGTACAACGAATGAACGTTTCAATTTCGTTCGTGCTTTGAAACATTAATTCAAATGGTTCTCGCAACTTTCGTGAGAAAGGAAGTTAATTTTTCAATACAACCTTCCAATTCGTTGAGACAAATGAGGAAGTTTCTAATTGAACCGTATTAAATCTTTGATTTCTTCTTTCGTGAGAATTTTCTGTAGCTCGATGGAGTGAAACTTTGCAGGTTCGACACTCGAACGTGCTCTTTTAAAATTCAGCTTCTCTTTTGTTAGTTGCACAAGTAATCAAGATATTTGCAATTAATTATAATTCATAATGTAAATTATTTACATGTGGAGCATGTAACTATTACGACGTGTAATTACTCGCTTTGATGAGTAATACTCAAAGAAAAGGGGATGGGAGTCGATCTTTTAATAAATAAAAAAAAAAAAAATAAAAACTTTACTCGACGTACCAAAGTACCAAGACTGCTACGAGAGTTTATATACTATTATACTTTGTAGGAAGTTTGAATGCAATTTCACTGCTTTCGCGACGAAAGTCACAAAGTTTCATCTGGTAATACACTGCCGGCAGTCAACGTAGATATACGCTAGGAAATTCTCGTTTAAATCATCAAAGGAAATTCTTAAAGAGGCGTAATTAGCTTGCAGGTCGCAATATTAATTATAATGTTGCAACACTGTTTAAGGGAAAAGCGGCTTTATTGAATCTTCCGTAATAATTTTTACTACGTTTATTTTATCACTTTAATTCAGCCTGATAATCTTGGATTCTTTCTTTACTTCGGAACGCAATATCCTTTGCGATCTTATAATGATTCAGTTAATCTCTTTTAATTTTCTTACGTCCTTCGAATTAGCTTGCTCTCTTTTAAGTTACTTTATGAGCGATTTAATTAATTCAATATTCGCCATTATTTCAAAATATCTAAATCAAATTTAAAACGGTGAAATCGTGTTTGTTAGAAGACGGACGTTTAAAAAGATTCCGAATCGAGGGAAACGGAAATTTGATAAATTCGCAACAGAGAGATCTTAAACGAGAGAATTCCGAATACTAAAAGTAGGAATTCAATTTAAGATAGTTAGTCAAGCCAAGTATCAAAGGAAGATGCGAATTGAAAAGTTGTTAAATATTCAGAAGAAAGAAAAAAAAAAAACAGAAATGTGAAAGATCGACGTTTGAAAAAACTCGAGCTAAATCAGAAAGAAAAAAGTAGCAATCTTGAGAATTCGATCGATGTCAATCGATCGTTTATTACACAAATATTCGATCGTTCGAACTTATCAACACCGTGTTATATCACGGCCGGTAAATCAGGAATGCGACCGATGAGATTCCTGCATTAGGAAGCGGATCGTTGACCCTCGATCGGACAGACGAACCGTCCAAAAATCATCGGCCGGACGTGAAATCGTATTCAGAACCAGACACCGGGAGCCTGCATGGCTTACCAAATCGACGCCATCGAAATTCTATAGGGTAGGATCAGTGAAATTTTCGTCTGGCTCGGATCGAGTACTTCGTGTGTTCCCATTTAAGAAAAGAGTTTTCGAGGTCGTGAAGCGATCAATTATCCTACAGCGTCTTCATCAAAGTATCCAATGTCCTTTTTCAATCCACTTCAAGTACCGTGAAAAATAAGTTTCACGAGACATTAATGTATCAAGAAGATTGATATCGCACGCAAGTCGTTACAAATTTCATCGTAATCGAACATCGTTATGAACGAAGTTTTGTTCCTCCAATTTTCGATTGCTTTAAATCGTATTTAAGGATTTTCTTAAATTTTCTTATTTCGAATTTTTCTACCTTGTCCTCGAGTCTGTTTTTCACAGAAAAAGAAGCTTGCAATGTTTTAAGAGAACTCGGAATAATATTACAATTACCTATAACATTTAGATTTAGAAAATATTTAGATTTCTTCCAAGGGAGAATAGAAAAATTCGAGGACTGATATTTCGTATATACATGTATATATACATTCCATACTACGTCCGACAACAAATCACAACTTGGAAAACGTACGAAAGTTGTTTGATAAATAAATACTATTTAAAAAATAAGCGACGATTTTCGTTATTATAAATATCAAACCTTCTCTGAGAAACTCACCTTAGGCTTATTTTTACACGGTCGATTGATATTCCTGGAACAAGTAACCGTGCAACGAGTCCTTTAAACAGCTATTTCGATTCCGGAGATCCCTGCGGCTCGAACGTGAAAGCCACGGGACGAGAATTTTGCACGCCGCGTACAAATTGACACGTGTTTTCTCGCGTTTCGTATCGCTGCGACGCCGATTTTTCTCGCTTCTCGTTCCTCCTACGAACGGTTCGCCTCTCAGGCAACATTTAAACGTTTCTGAGAGCGTGCCTTTTTGCAGGCCAGCGAGAGAATTCCAGCTGTTCGCTTACCTTCCCGCGGAATCATTGTTCTTTCCCCGCAAAAATGCTCGCCACGCTGCTAATGGAAGAATTACGTAAATGCCCGCGATCGAGATTGAATTCCTCGCTTCGTGCGACTCGAACGTTTCGTGTTCGAGCATTTCGATGGAATAACAACGGCTTGCTATGATTTTCCTGTATGTGTTTCAAGGATTGAGAGATAGAACATCGCGAAAGAAATCAAAGAAATCTACATTTCGAAAGGTTAGTTATCGAGTGATTAAATGCAATGAAGATTCAAGATTGATTGACGTATCAATGATTTTCGGAGTAAAATAGTAAATTTTTGGGTGCAGATATTGTTTAGGTTTTTTTCAAATTTAATAAATATTGCAGTTGCCATCTAGTGACAATAATTTAGAAAAAATAATTTAAATAAAGTAAAATTTCGTACAGTATCAAAAAGCGACATTACTTATGGATATTACTTTAATTGAAATGATCGTGAAAATGATCAAATTGAAAATATATTTTACTCTATTTCCGTATGTATTTTAACAAACACAAAAATGTCGCAGGGTTAACTGACCCTCAAAGAATCTCACATTCGAGGAACTAAAGAGTTTAAAGAGAAATTAAAATAAAGCAAATAATCTGTCTCTTTTAAATCGTCTCGCGCAAGTACAACATTCCATGAAGTGATTAGCACAGATTATTCGTTTCGTCGTTCAGGAAAGATAATAATTTGAGAGAACCCTTTGCCAAAGAAAATTTCTTTTTTATGAAACGTCACATATGATTACACGTTTTTCGAGCTCCTTGAATAATTTAGAATTACGCGTCCTGAACGTTCGTTTCAAACGCGTGTGATGTTTCATCACATTGAACGTTACGTTTCGAATAATTATAGGACTACGGTGCTGCAACATTATAATTCCTTCGAACAGTAATTACACGCGTTAACAGTTACATCTCAACTGTTATATATATAATATTTTACACGGTATATATATTTTCTTCTTTTCTCCTTTCTTTTCACAGAGAGCGCTACTGCCACGTACGGTGATTCCGTTATCCTAAAGCCAAGGTCCACGGTGAGTCATAAATTTGCACATAATTACACAGTACGGCGAACAATACGCAAAGCCGTTGACCGGCCTTAGCTTACGTTACATATTCATTTCCACGAAAATCACCGTCGAATTACGCCAATCACGGTCAATTAGCCTCCGAGTTTCGACTAATTATTTTCTCTGAAAGTCGAGTCGTTACGCGCCACGAGCGTGATAATAAAAGTTAAACCCCCTTTTCCCGTGTCGCAAACTTGATTATTTAGCGTTATTATCGTGATACTACCGAGTCCACCGGTCTCGTTTTACAGCCGCCACGTTACAATGACTTCAGTTAAATTGGTTTAATTGCAACGCCGTGCAACGAAATTTCATGGAAGATTTACTTCCTGATTTTAATATAACAAGTGTCTCTTAGTATATGTTTCTCAGTATCAAACAATTTGAATTCTCTTGAAACTTTTATTCATTTTATACAAAAAGAAAATGATTGAAAAAAGGACGAAACTTCTTTAGAAGTTACTGCAATTCTCGATGAGCGAGCAAACGAGTAAATATTAGAGGTAATCACAAATCGTTTACCTCCAAATTTAATAAATATTGCCATCTAGTAACAATAATTCTAGTTATATTGACATTTAGTGTGTTTATTATTAAATTGTATTATAAACTAAAATTGTATTAAATACTTCATATTATAGATTAAAATTAAAAATTTTTTAAATAAAATAAAAATTTGTACAGCATCAATATTGTGGATACCCCTGTAAATCGATTCCCAGTCGAAGAATATAAGAACACACAATTTCAAAAATCGAATGAGATAACTTTATAATAACACGAACTAAAATCTGTTCTTTGTTTTTTGCATATTTTCCAAATTCTAATAATAACTTAACAAATGTTGATAATAGTTATAATTGAATTGATGTTTCTCTAGTGGGCGAATAATGGAGGATCAGTCAGGATTAATTTCCAATTTATTGAAAAGTATATTTACAATAAGTACATTGCAAAATCATACTTCAGGTACCAGAGAAACACTATGCTGCGAATATTCCATATATTTCT
>NIPQ01049626.1:0-10052 GCA_002806875.1 Lepidotrigona ventralis hoosana | reverse complement strand
TATTGTTATAAGATTGTTGATGAAGTATTCTTATAAGTATTGCATATTATACAAAGATCACTAATTGATGTTAAAACAAAATGATATAATAAATATTTATTAAAATATTAATTAGAATTTAAAAAAATTCCATAAAGGGAAGTGAGTCAAGCATTAAATGTTGAATTGTTATAAAATTTTATAAAATATATTCGATATATTTTATTTTATATTTTAAAAATACAAATTAGTAATGAGACTAGATAACTATTGACTGAATTATGAAAATTTGTGGCACTATTCATAATTAATAATTGCTTCATATGTTATGATTTGTCACGTACACAGATAAACTTTGACAGATGTAGCTCCTAAATACTTTAATTAACTATTTATAGTATTCTTTGTACTGTTTGTATAAATATTAAAAAGTATTACTTTTTAATCAATAACTGAAGTGAATATTCATGTAAAATATTTACTAAAATGTTCATGTAAAATATTTACTAAAATATTCATGTAAAATATTTACTAAAAATGTAAAATTGTAAATACAGTAATTATTTTTATATGAAGTGTGTTAATAATGTTTCACCTAGAAATTACATAATATAAAGAAATGCATTAAGATTTTTATATTCCTGGATATTACTGTATTTTTTTAATAAAAATTAATTATCTGTATCTATTTAATAAAAATTAATTCTAAAATATCTAAACTTTTTCAATATATCTTAAATTTCAATTTTTAATATTGGTTTACATGGTTTTTTTCTATTTTTCTAAATGTATATAATATTTGAGAATATAAAAATATTGTAATTTAATAGGAAAAAAATGTTATTCAATTAAATTTTCAAATTGAATTTAAATTGAACTCAAAATAATATAGCATTCTAGTGCTATCCAGTCTAAACTTATAATTAACTGTAATTATCATTAATTATCATATTATTTTATTAATATAATCATAATTACAAAATAAATAATTAGCAATTCATATGAAATTATGATTTATGAAACAAGAGTTGAATAAAATGTAAATATATTTACATAATTGAGGATATAAATTATAAAAAAAACTATGGGCAATTATACAAGAAAATATACATGTTATAAAGAAACAATAATAAAATGGAATTAAAAAGAAATCTGTCGGGTGAAACTGTTGTAATATAACAAATTATTAGAGTATTCATTTTTGTTTTATGAATATGTTTTGGATGCACACATACAAGGCACTATTGTTAATAATTCAGATAATCATCTACTTTGAAAAATACTAAAATAACATTGTGCTTACTGTTATGTATAACAGATTCACCCAATTCTTAATCGCTTGTTATCAGAAGTATTCAACAATGAAACATGATCCTCTGTAATCCAGTCTTGCTTATACAACAATGTTATGTTTTATATTGATTTTTAGCCTCATTTAACTATAAATTGTAAACTATAAACTGTATAAATTAAAGAAATGAAAACGTATCCTTTGATTATAATTACTATTCAATCCTAATCACAGGTAATTTATCAATATTTTGAAGAAAGTTACATCAAAAAAAAAAAAAAAAAGAAAAATACAGCAAATGATTATAATGTACATACATATTATGATATTCTATTATTAACATAATGTTTTGCTGTACACATAAACAATGAATGCTTTGCATTATTGAGTTTCTATTTTGTACAAATATTTTATACCAAATATACAACATTATATAATATATAATGTAAGTAGGACCTTTTATTTAGTTTTTATGATCTTGTTTCCTTCATGGATGTACTGCTTTATAATTGTATTATCAACTTATAGATTGTTACGTGGATTTACTTAGATAATCTAAGAGTCATATTTTTGTGCGTAAAAAATAATTTCATTAATATACGTTACATATGTATAGAACATAAAAGTATCTTAACATTATAAAAATGGGCGGAAAGTAGAACACATGATACGATTATAAAAAATAGTACATTTTGTTAGCATTATTAGAATTCAAAGAATATTGAAAGTTTTGAATGAGATATTCGCGGGGTGAAATATTTTTCAATATATTATATTTTTACTTTATTTGATTCACTTTTTGTTTTGTATGAAATTATATTAAATTAGTTGCTAAAGCGAGGACATTGAACTCTTCGTAATTCTCAATTTCATTTTAAGATAATCTTATTCAACATTAGAATATTATTGTATTTTTTTTATCATACAAAATTACAAAAAAATGCAAACTCTGTGCTCTTTTGTAAGATGGGCAAATAGATTTTGATATTTCAATAGAAACTAAACTATACATTATATAAATGGAATTTAACGTTAATTGTCATAAGAAAAATATTATTTTTAATCAGAGATTAAAATAACAATAAATCGCCAGGAGTTCAAATTTTTTTTATGATATAAATATATTATTATTTTCAATATGATAAAATAAATAAATACGTGTACATTTTCTTATCAATATTCAATGATTTATAAATTGTCTCGTAGCTTTGTTTTATGCAATCACATACTGTAACTTACTTAGATTGATTATACATTCGATATTTCTCAATTTTGTGTTAGTTTATACATTTCGTAATATTTTATGGTTTCTTTTCAAGGCAATCTTTTTATATTGGCACCTCATGTATTTCTAAATTTTTTGCTAATATACTAAAACATTTACAGAGTTTAAGGCGCTATATTAATTTCTGTATAAAGATATTTCTACTATTAATTCACTATGTGAGCAATAAATTTAAATAAGATTATAATTAAAATTTATGAAATTTTAGCAAAATTTACTAATTAAAGCAAACAAAACACTAATTATGTCTAGTGAAAGAATTTGATTTTTGTAATTTTAGTATATAAAAATATATTAATGTAATTTATAACGTAATAAAAGTATATTAAATGTAAAAGTATATTAGCAGTATCATTTGAAGTTTAACTTTCCATATATTTCGCCTATATTTTATATGGATAAGACTGATATNAATTTTAGTATATAAAAATATATTAATGTAATTTATAACGTAATAAAAGTATATTAAATGTAAAAGTATATTAGCAGTATCATTTGAAGTTTAACTTTCCATATATTTCGCCTATATTTTATATGGATAAGACTGATATAATAAAGACTGATCGCAGTAATAATAATGGGAGCAAGCCGTAAGAAACAATTATTTCAAATAATACTTCGAGATTAACTTAAATTTAGCTTATTAGTGAACTTAATTTTATCGAAATTTCATTGTTTACAAATGTTAGTACGTAAATTAAAAAGAGGGTAAGCTCTAAGGCGTGAAAAGTTGTGGTTTTTCGCGTAATTAAGTTCTAGATAAAAAATATATTCGTAACGGATAGAAAATATCTATTTATAATAGTGTATATCTCTCCTATTAATAAATATTATAATAGTATATTATTGTCAGAATATAAAATTATCCTCTAGTGAAGTGATATTTTGATAAGATGTAAAGAGAATGGTAATTACAATGCTTTCCGAATTTGTAATATTTTCATCTACTGAATTCAGGAAGTGGCTTAGCTATTCCTTCGCTATAAGCTTTATGGACCGCCTCACATACAAATCTATATTGACTCTAAAAGAAGTATATTTTTTTCATTAGATATAAAGGAGATTTACACATAATCAGTTAGTCTCAATCTAAAAATTTGATTTGTAAATTTCAACTTACAGCATTTTGTATCATCATTGCCCTTTGATCTCTCATAGATCGCACGATGTCTAATGGATATACAGGTTGATTCGCTTCGATAAGACACAGTGCCGTTTCCATTAGGACTAAAACACCTGTTCTGCCAATTCCAGCAGAACAGTGAACAACTGCGGGTTCCACTATTCCCGTTCGAGCTGCCCGTACCTTTTCGGTAAATGTAGTGAATTGTTTCCAATCGCTGGGAACTCCATGATCTGGCCAACTGCAATACTGCATGTGCGTTATATCTCTTTCTTCTCCAGTCTAAAGTATAAAAAATTAATCAATCCTCAACATTTTTCTATTATTTGTATAATATGAAATAATATTTGCAACATGTTTCTTACATTAATATCACGGAGTATAAATTCTCGAAATATAAAAGTATCTTCAATATTTTCAGCGGTAGACGTAAGAGTGAGATTTCGTAACGTAAGAGTTTCATTAAGCGCGGGCCAATATTGGTGGCATTTTGCTCGGCCACGTTCGACCAAAGTTGTAAGCATTACAACGAGAGTACTGCCTGCTTCGAGAACCATCTGCCAGAAATCAGCAACAGTCGAGGATAAAGGTCCTTGAGTGGCAATATATCTGTTGATGATACCAGAGCCTGGTATTTCCATGTTTACGTAGTTAGCATTAATATAATCTCCACTTGCAGAGCCCATAAGTATCACCCGTGTAACATCATCTGTACAAATTGCAATTTTTTTATTTTGTAAAAAGCATATGTTTAAGCATATGTTTTAAATTATTCGTTGGTATAAATTCTTGCACTTCTCTTACATGGTGAAATATCTCGGTAACGATTTTTGCTCTGATTTTCAGGCTTTTTGGATTCCAGAGATGTGAGTTCAGGATTTTTTCTATATAGTTGTTCATACTGCGCGATTAAAGCACCGCTTGCAAGACCATCAGCAAGAAGCAACATCGACTGTGCTAATGCATCTGACCCGATAGCTGCATGAGGTGCATCCGGAACATACCTCATTATTTCAAAAGAGAAAAAATAAATAAATACTAAATATTAGCCTTTATGTGTAATTGTGAACATAATATATTAAATGTTATTTTTATTATTTGTAATACCTATATGGAGGTTCTTCTTCAGATGTTTCATCAGTACCAGCTAAAGCATTGTATAAAGCATTCGGTCTCACAGTTAATGTCAGCTCACCGGAACCCGAATCACGAGATTGACGAATTAAATTTACTACATGTTCATGTAACAAACCACTGACATCAATTCCATTTATATACACTACCTATTTATCGAACAAATTTACAATAGATAATTTACAAAAATTAACCCAGATAACTCGAAAATAAGCTCAATCTAACTTCATTAAGATATAACTAACCTGATCTCCTTCATTTAATTTCGGATAACAACGATCAGCGGGAGTATTTGGAGCGACCCTCGAGACTAAAATAGGCATATCTAGATCTAAACCACCTTTGACATTAAATCCAAATCGGCCTTGTTCATCTGGCGTTAGAGATATCGTAACTAATCCATCTTCTACTATCTACAAATACTCAGATTTATTTTACATTTATAATGTTTATAAGAATATTAAGAATAAATACCTGAGGAGCAGGCGAACTTGTAGGTTCGCTATAGTCAGGAAGATCATAAATGTTCCTTTCAGCAGTTGTATCATCATCGGCGTAACTTAAAACTCTAGAACCTAATACAGGCGAAAATGCATTGCCTTGTGTATGCGAACTCGTTATTTCTTCACGGAGAGATAAGAAACCTCCTTCACTATGGTATATGAAAAGAATAAAAATTAATATAAATATAAAGTCAAAGATATCAAATATATTAAATATATTTCAACCAACTCATCACTAGGATTCCCTTCACCCCATGCTCGACGAGGTTCACGAGCACCAAGAGATTGAACTTTGTTATCATATGGTCTAGGTGGTCGTCCAGGAGGCACTGATAATTTTCCTTTCTCTTCGATAATCGGGCCTGATGTTACTCCGTGTACTAATCTTTTACTTGGCGATCTAAATGATTTAGATCATCATGTTAATATTATTGTTAATATTATTGAACTAATATTGTGTTATGTCTTAATATCGAATAAATTAATGTTACCGTATAAACGTTCTTTCTACTCTTGCTCGGTGCTTTCCATCTTCAACTGTTTGAAATTCTGTACGTCCTGAATATGTAAATCTACTGCTTAAAGTAAGTGGAAAACGCCTTGGCCTTGTTTTAGGACTGTGAAGTCGGAAGAATGTATGGTGTTCTACACATGCTTTCCATAAATTTTTTGAACTACGATATGTTAGCATGTTGAAGCCCAGCAGAGTATCATAGTTTTCTGACTGCAATTAAATTTGATTTGTACAATATAACAAAATGCAAATTAACTTTTTAATTGCAAACTGAATATTTAAAGTTGTAAACCTGTTCTCTTCTCAGTTGAATAAAAAATTGTTTTCTTTTAAATGATATTTTCACTATTTTCGACCATGAGAAAACATTGATTTTTATTCCATTTTGAAATACTACTAAACCTATAGACGTTACACCTAATTGTATCTCTTTATTTGTTGAATCCTACAAAAAGAAAATATAGAAGTTGAAATAAAACAGGCCTTTAAAAGTTTTCAAAAAAAATAATAGAATAAATACATACCCTAGCTTTGTGTAATTCTACTCCATACATATCTAACCTCTTTGCATGGTCTAAAAAATTGAATTCTGCATCTGCTGGTAATTGACCTCTGTAAAATAACATATTATATAATGTTTTATAAATTTTATAAATTCACACTAAATATAACTTCAACATACTTATGCAGTTTATGTAGTTCAGCTATTTTCTTTTCCATTTCCTCAGTTTGTCCTGGTATCAACTGCAATCTAGAAAGATATCCTGGTCCATGTTCTTCAGGATGATAGTCACCTAATTCAGCTACGATTACATAGAAATATAATAAATATAATAAATATAGATTTTACAATGAAATGTATATTATAATGTAAATACATACATTGAACAGTATAACTAGCAATAAGGCATGCTGTACTTGGTGGTAATTGAAGTTTTCCTTGAAGAATATCTCTTCTTATTTGTAAATAAAATTGGTATCTAGTATATTCTTCTTGCAATTTACTAGGATCAGATACGTAAAATTTTACTTTGAAGTAGAATTGTCCACCTAAAACAATACATTATGTTAAATTGTTTTTTATCTTTTTATATTAAGTTATATAAACAAGCATCTGAATACGATCTTTACCCTTACTTCTTATCTGCTTCTTCACTGGTTTGCTAGGATCTAACCATCTCTAAAACATTAATTCAATTATGATGCTATACAATTCAATCAGTACAAAATTTGTAAATAGATTTTAATAAATTAAAAAAAGAAATTTACCATAACATCTGGTGAATATGTACATGTTGTGGCACCATTTTCAGCATATTGTAAGCCAAAATAATCTTTTTCAACAAGTTCTAAATGTTGAAATACTAAATCTAATAATGTTTGTCCTTTTGCTCTTTTCTAAAACATTTTGAGATATTTACGTTATGAATGCAACTCAAGAAATCACTTTTGTTTAAAGCAATCATCATATAGACTCACATCTAGTTGAAATGTGTGTTGTGTGTCGTCGAGGAAGACAACAGTAGCAGAAAGAGATTTCAATCTACGATTCCTTGCTAATTCAGCACCACGAACGTGGTAGCTCCCACTGGAGCCACTCAACGCTCTTCGTGATACGCTTTCGATCATTTCAAAGATGCGAAGGCGTGTCAACCACCTTCTCGACACCGCCTCTCTGCTATGCTGACCACCTAAATGGAGAATTATGTGATAAAAGTAATAAAAAGAATTATTTGGGTTATATTAATTGCAAATGTAAAAAGCTGAAAAGAATTCATCAATAAATCAAACAAACACAAATTTGATTCTGGTATGAAACTTGTCAACAATAAAAAGCAACAAGTATGTTTTGGTTTTTACAAAAATTCATCCATGCTTTTAAGCATCGGAAGCTTATCAAGCTTAAGATAAAGACACTGGTTATTACAATTGTAAGGTTATGGCAATAACTTATGTTGTCAATTCTGATAAATGAACATATATTGAGTGAGCCAGTCTCATGCAGTGTCACAGACTGATCAATCATAAGCCACTATTCAAAGTAATTACATTCGGAAGATGTCATTGAAAATAAATTCATCGGGTCAGTAATCTAACATCAGTTACATAAGCAAGTTTATGTCTACTAGGTGCCAGAATAATGTAGAACAAGGCATTCTGAAAATAGTTTACATAAAAGAGGCAAATAAAACTCGTGAAATACTAATATATTCCAGTGCCTCCTAACATCAATCCCCCATTAAATAATCATTAAAATGCAATTTTCTTTTTTTTCTAAAATTAATATATATAAAAGATATATAAAAATTCGTATCAATCGAAGCTGAAAGAGGAGTAATAAAATATTTTTATGATTCAAATTGCATCATGACGATAAAATGTAAATTCATTGATTTATCATTTACGTTTGTTACAACGACAAATATCAATTTATTTTTTTTTTGCGTGTTACAAACGAAAAAACATTAAGATTCACAAATACCCGAAATATTTAAAGCAACAAGTTTATCGGTAGAAAGACAAAAATTTACTCGGAAGTAAGTTTCTTAAATGAATTAATGCACAATATGTACCACGAATATGGTGAATGAAAATAAATNTTTTTTTTTTGCGTGTTACAAACGAAAAAACATTAAGATGAACACAAATACCCGAAATATTTAAAGCAACAAGTTTATCGGTAGAAAGACAAAAATTTACTCGGAAGTAAGTTTCTTAAATGAATTAATGCACAATATGTACCACGAATATGGTGAATGAAAATAAATATTTATTTATGCGTATTGCGTGCATTTGTATGGATTACGTTCAAACACGGGCAATGTATAAAATTTCTGCTTACATTCATGATCCGTTGCGCTATCTTCGATACAGTTTCACAGGTGTTCTCTCGCGGTAATTAAAAATCATCAACGATCATAGATATTCCTGCAATTTAAGTTAACGACGGATCGTTAAAAGAAACATAATTTGCTCCGGTTGAATGGAAATTTTTTAAAGAACTTTTTTTTCCTCGTAACTCGTTTCATTATTCCTTATAGCATATTACATATTACAGCGTTGCAGTTTGTAAATGTGACTGCGATCAAGGCAGTCTTTGTTGTTCAAATTAGTCGACATTATTCACTGTCGGACAATTTTGCCAGGATGCAGGATAAAAGACATTACAACAGTAGAGAACTGTGTGTCTTTCACTCATTCGACGACATACTAATAAGTCTTCACGAGCAACGATGTCAATGAATCGTGTTCATCACCAGTTCTTTCAGGAGAGCTTAACTAAGTTACGTACACGGTCGTGAAGAATCACATTATCCTTTTAAAGTAATTATTTTACTACGGTAATATTTCATAAAGATAAGAAGTTTTATTTACAGTGAAATAGCTTGACGCACGTAAAATGTAAAACTCAACATTGCACGTATATGTTTTATACTGCACGCGTGTATACATGTGTGCGCTAACCATTGGCCATATAATAGGCGGTCTTAAGATTCAACACTGTGATGTATTTGCTATTTGTAGATCGTGACGATAATATGTGATGATGTTTCATTATTTTCATTATGATACAGGAATTTCTAGTTTCTTTCGCTTTCCTAATTCTCAAGATCTCGACTCAATTAACATTTTCATCGTATTCATTTCCCATGTGTTTTCATTAACATTTCTTTGTTAAACAATTTTCACAATGGCATGGTTTACTGTAACAAAAGTGAAATTAGACGATGACTTACAAAAAGTCTAAACTACCGACAAGATCGAAGATCGGATAATGATCAAAAGAGTAAAAGTTGCGAAATATCATTCGACGGAAATATCATTCGAAATATTTACGAGGCAATCCGAATTTCACGTTTCAAAGTTCGCGCCAGAAATATTTGCGACCATGTTCATAGCGTAAGGCGGGTATGCAACGCCGCAAATTGTACGTGTAGCGACATAATATCATTCGAAATATTTACGAGGCAATCCGAATTTCACGTTTCAAAGTTCGCGCCAGAAATATTTGCGACCATGTTCATAGCGTAAGGCGGGTATGCAACGCCGCAAATTGTACGTGTAGCGACAGCTACACCAACGACATCTGTTTCTCGACAATATCGTAGAGTTCATTTTGGATGAACTTTTGGCGCCAACTTTGTCGCGCTTTAAAACTAAGAAAATTAATGAAAAGCGATGTTGTTATGGAGACTTGTTAGGTAGTTGTCTAATTGATAAAA
>NIPQ01049609.1:0-10162 GCA_002806875.1 Lepidotrigona ventralis hoosana | reverse complement strand
GAAGCAAAAAAAAAAAAGAAAAAAAAAAGAAGGAGGATGAAGGAAAGGGGCACCGACACCTCATTGCGGCGGTGGTGCGCGCGTCGAAGGTGAAAGAGGAAACGAACGTGGCCGACGGAAGAAGGAACACGACAAGAATCGGTGTGAGAACCAAGGCTCGTAGTGATTTCCATAGTTATTCGAGATAGCCGGTAAACAGCTCTCTCTCTCTCTCTCCTCTCTCTCTCTCTCTCTCTCGTGGCCGCACTTTCGACCGGCATCCTATCATTTTGTGCTAAGCCGTGCTCACTCTCGGCGCGTGCATTTGCTCATAACGGCACGTTGGGATCTGTATGAATCTCACGACCTCGCGATTGCACGGCGCTTCGCGAAATTCCGGTAGGATGACAGGTGACGGACGAGCGAACGTTCGTCAACGTCGATAACATCTAGGCAGATTGAAAAACAACGAAACTTTCTCGTTCTCGAATAAGCTTTTGTTGTTGCTGACATTCGAACCCCTTTTCTCATCTACGTTGTACGTTATATTATCCTTGGCGACGGAGATTGTTTTAACGTTACAAAGGGGAGCGAAAGCTCGTGCAACATATAAAAATGATAGATTTAACGAGTGTTAAGACTAAATAATTAGATAAGTGATCAAATAGTGATCAAATAATCCGAGAGATTATACAGCGATTTTATGACGCTTCATAGTAGCTTCGACGCTTCTCTATACCCTCAAATAACTCCCTCGAATCTAGCTCTGAACGTAATCTGATTTTACATTCTGTCTTCGATTTCGCGGAACATAAAGGGCGTAGAAACTCAGAGTCGGTAGATCCGTTCGCGTCGTTCATCACGCGTAAACGATTTAAACGTAGCGAGCGTGTCAGCTCGTAAATATTATAATTATGACATCAAATATGGAGAGATCTTTACACGGTGTAACGAGGGCCGGTCGGACGATCTGGCCGGAGTAGTATGGCCAGGCACGAGGCCGGTGAAATTATTGTCCGACGAGGCTTCAACCACGGACAACTGGAGCAACGATCTCGCATCGTCAATAAGAAAGCGGCCAACACTTCGTCCGGAATGGAATGTTTTGTCCGCTCGATTTGTTCCGTTTAAAGGAATTAACTCGTCTGTCGGCGATCAATAATTTCTCTGGCCAGCTGGTTAGCTTCGAGAGCTCGAGCCCGAGCTCGAGCAGGGGCTGAAAAAGGGAGAGACGTCCAGCCAGGGAGGAAGACGCACCTCCGCCAATTTGTGACCTGGTTATTTTCAATGAACGCCCGTAACCGACGTGATCGCGGCGGCCGAGGTGTTTTTTAAAGAGGGGCCAGTTAACGCGGCGCTCGTCCCGACAGCGAATAAATCGCGTATACCTCGTGACAGCCGGTCTTTATTGTGTTCAGGGAACCTTCGTAACTCGTGACCTGGGCCAGGTTACGCAATTTCGCGCGAGTTGCAACAGGATCGCGCCGGTTAGACCTGTTCAGCAGTGGGAATTCATGTCATACACGTGAAATTTTTATTCGTCGGACACGTAATACTCGAAGATAGGAAAGAAAAACGGAAATAAAATCGAAGATATACAGTATACCAAAAGTTTGTTGAAAGTTTGTACTTTTGTTTCGTACTTAGTTATGTTTTTTTTTTTGGAGGGGGACAGTGCAACTATGCAACAACAGAGACGTGTTCGCTTCTTTCATTTTGCAGAAAATCTAAAAGGAGGAATATTTATTGACCTCGTAATGAAAACATCAGGTCGAACATTAGGCAGTACGGTGGAAATCAAACAAAAATAGTTGCACCGTATTCTGCACGGTATTCTGATTTCTCCAGATACCCGAGGACACGAAACGAAACGAAACGAAACGAAGCAAACGTGCACGCTTAGAAAGTAAAAAGTACGAATGGTGGCCACTATTGACCCGCGACACCTCTTATGGAAATGTAATTATAAAGTTTGATTGGTTGGTCTCCGGAGGCCAACACTGGCGTCGTACACCACCGCAGTCGCAGACGTTGTGTATCGAGCTTGCGGAGAAAGATAGAATGGAAAGTATGCAAAGCAGCCGCGTCAACGGCGTGTACAATCGATACGCCCCCGTTAAAAATAATCTGGGCCGAGTAATAACGAGACGTTAACGAACTTGCAAGTGTTGCAAGCTGACTCAGCGTCGGCGAGGTTTATTATCCTGTCCCGATACACGCAGATGCACGTTGCTCTCTCTCTCTCTCTCTCTCTCTCTCTTTCTCTTTCAGTTAGCTCTGTTGGCTGTTTGTTTTTTCTTTTTTAAATCGCTAGCAGGAACGGGCACTTTTCGAAAACTGGAAATCTATAATGAGTTTTTGCCTCCTGGATGGGCATCAGGCGGATGCTCCTAGTCGCGGATCTAACAAGGCGCCTGGCCGAAGCAGCGTGAAAATAATTAAACGAGTTTCGACGAGCTTTTAACGACTGCGCGCCGAAATGCAACACGCATCGAGCCCACGAGCCTGTAAGCGCCCGTTCATTGTTTTCCCCCCGGCGCGGCAGCAGACGTTTCGTCGGCCGTTTCGCGATTTTATACCCGTCCCACTCGTTTCATGGTCTAGGTGTTCCTCTAATTTCCAAGGAGAGTTCTACCCGACGTCGAGCATTAAATATTCATACATTGTCCGTAAGATACAAAAGCCGGAACTGCTGGAAGAGAGGAATCCCTCTCGCCTGGCGTTACTCGTCTGCTATCGTTCGCAACTTCGGCGCGTCGCTCGGCCGAAGTTTATTGAAATTTTCGTCTACAACAGGCCGTGGAATTATAAACTACTAGAGACGGTGGAGCGTTACCTCGTCTGCTCGTACAAAGGGGAAGAGAAGAATGAAAACGTAGAGAACGAGAAGCGAGGGAAGGAGAGAGAGAGAGAGAGAGAGAAAAGACAGGAAAAAAGACGGAGGATCGTTGCTTGTAACCCGAGGGTTCGCCAACGTTCGTCGATCGCGCTTTCGGTTACGTGAACGCGTATACCGTTCGGGGATACATGCACCACTCTTATCTCGATTATAACCGAAGTGGAGTTCACTCGGGGGCCGAAGTGCTCCCCGAAATATTTCATTATCGAGATCGTACCACGGTGGGTAATAAAATTGGAATGCACCTCTCTCGAGGAAAGGAGGCGAGGAACGCGGAGTGTTGTCCGTTGAAACTCGCGAGCGTCCTTGTGTACGCGCACGTACATATACGTATATATATATATGTACCGGGCGTCCGCGAAATCACCACGCGGCCAACTTGAAATATTGACCGAGCATGGGTTTATGACGGTAAGTAGCGTATACGTGGCGAGAAAAAGACCGAGGCGCAACAGCGACGATGGTGGGAGAGAAAGGTTATACACGCGGAAAGAGAGCAAGAGGTTTCGGAGGGAAGGTGATGAATGAGAGGGTACAGAGTCGAGGGACGAAGAAGGAAGGAATGCTCGCGAGCAACTGGAAAAGGAAGGACAAAGTATGCGAACCTGTCTACGTGTAGTTTCTCGGGAGAGGGAAGAAGAGAGAAGAATTTCGAGAGAAAGAGAGAGAGAGAGAGAGACGAAGAAGGATGGTAAAAGAGAAGGAAGAAGGAGTGACTCGGAGAAAGGTGTTCAAAGAGCGGCCAAGTTTAGTTGGTATGGCGAACGGAGGTGCCGTACGACCCACGCAAACCGGCCCCCGCTTTAAAACCCTCCGGGCTGCCATACTCTCTCTCTCTTCTTTCTTTCTTCTTCCTTCCCGTCCGCGCCATAGCCATCTACCATCTTCGGGGCCCTGTAATACCCTCGCGTTTACGAGTAAGCGACCTGCACACGTACGTTCATCCACACGCAACGTCCAGGGGTCCGCCGACCCGAGAATATGTGCGTATAACCGTCCGTAGACGCATCTCCTTCGATCATATTCCTTCTTCGAAAATTATTGGCTCTGCCACGTATGGGGTGTTCATTCGAGAAACGGTCCGACGCGACCGCATCGTTCGATCGTATACACATGCGATCCATGACGAATGTTCGCGTTCATTATACTCGACGGAGAAACGAAAGCGCCTGGAATGATGGCGAAGTAAGAAATTCGTACGGCGTTCAAGGCGTCGTGAAAAGTTATTAGAATTTCTTGCAAGTATTTCCTTTAATCTCCTTTCTTCGTCCGACGTTTCGAAGCTCGATTGCAAGATATCGATCGAATGTGCCACGTGCTATCGCCAGCCCTCTGGGAAATCCGCCGAGATTAGGATTTGGCCCGCGTCGAATTTAATTGTCGCTATCCGGTGCTCCGATAATCCTTATTTCGCAAGATTAAGAATGAATTCATCGGCGACGCGGAAATAACGGCGTCTTTAATTCGCAAGTAAAAGCAAGTAAAAGCAATTACGTATGGGCGGTCACATGTGCGTTGGATTTCAATGTTTTCAATCTCTAACGTGCTCGCGATTCCACGTGCTGGCGTGGACTCGCGCAACGGCGAACAACACTTCATGCAGCAACGAACCAGAACGTAATAATGAAGTCGTAACCACGTAAGAGTGGCGCACGACGTAACGGTTATTAACGCTAACGTTATTACACGCTAATTAAAAAGTCCTCCGCGTACCTAAAACTCTACTTTCGCGAGAACGGCTACGTCAGTTTATAAGCAGTGAGCCTGGAGGGATCTGACGTAACATTTTGTTGTTTTAACGACACGATGCATCTCCCACGCTAACTACGAATATGGCACTCAATATCCCTTCTGCGACGAAGAGATAGCAAGTTAATTCCTTCGGATCACCAGATCGATACAGCTGCTTCGAATTTCCGGGCAAGACTGCCTCCGTACGAGTATGCGTCTCGTCGCACGCTGTTCGGGAAACAGTTGCCTCGGGAGCTATCGACCTGGTCACGTCACCTGCATGATCCGAAGGGACAAAGAGGAAATTGATCGCGAAAACACCCTAATCATTTATCAACTTAGTTATTCTTTGTCAAATAATTAATAAAATATCAAGTCTCCTCTGGTTCAATAGAATTTCAGTATTTTATCATCTAAATCTATGATCGAGTCTCTTTAAGCGAGAACTTTAAAACATCGTACGGAGAACTTCATATACATACCCTTATTCGTATGAACTTGTTCGACTTGCGCGAGACAAATTCGTACCGTGGCTACGAAGTTAACCGATAACTTTCGTTTGGACTTTCGTTATCGTCGGGCCATGCTTTATACGCATGAGTTACGACAATCAATTTCCGCGGAGCTCCGATCGCTGCGCGGTCGAGAGACGCAAGTTTCGAGACGAGACACGAGAGAGAAGAGTATTTATGGCACACCGAACGAGCATGTCGTTGCTGAGACTGGCCGAATGCCACCCAGGAGATGGTCCAAAGATGAAACCAATTTTCGACGGTGTCTATATAAATCAGATCTTGTTACAAGCACAGGTACCGTCAGCGAGTTGCATGGTAACGTGGTCTCGAGGCACCCCTTCCCCTTCCAGCTCCTCCCCTCACCCCTTTAGCTTTCAGGAGTGAACTCCGTTCAGCAGCAAACTACTTGCCGAATGGCCTTTTAAACGCGAGTTAAAAAGGGGGTCAATATTTATTAGACGATTTCTAATGAAACATTTTAAATGCATGGAATTCATGGTTGTCCCTCTCCGAGAGCATTCTGGGCCACACACCCTTCGTACGGATCTCTCTCCCCTGGTCTTTGCGCGGACCGTTCTCTCTCATGTCCTTCTTCAACTAGAGCGTTATCTCGAACGCTCGGCTCGACATTAAAAAGCTATGAATCGTTTCTCTCCTATCTCTCTTTCACCCCGTCGAGTCGTAGTAGGTACGCTCGGCACTCGGCCATAAGGGAGAGTTTTAAGCGGGGACGAATTTACGCGCGGCTAATAAAATTACGATTTCATCTTGGCCCGATGAAAAATTGATTTTAACGCGAACCTTCCGAACCGCACGCGCGGGATATACGTCCGAATTATCGCACGCGAAAGAATATTTTATCCTGGCCTCTTTCTCTCTCTCTCTCTCTCTTTCTCTTTCTATCTCTCTCTCTTTCTTTTCGCAGGTGAAAATTACGAAGAGCCGATATTTCTTTGATTAGGCGCCTTAGATATCATCCGGCCCTCGAGGAAAACTCGACCGTAACGTATGCTCCTGACCGATATCACCTTGAGCCGAGATTACCTGGCGATCCGGCGGAGCAATATCTCGCAAATAATCACCGCGCATGTCAGTAATTTCTTCGAGGAGCTTCTCGCGAACGATAACAACGGCAGGACGACAGCGAGAGAATTTAAACGAGCCTCGTTACGTTTATCCACAGACCTTAATAAAATGTCATTCCGACTTTATGAGTTAAGAAGTACGGAATTCGCAGGGTAGCGTGTAAACACTGCGAAAATACCCAGGCGTTTTACGAGTCGGACATTTTTCACGCGACGACTCGTTACCTCTTGCCTTCATCGGTTCGTTTACGCGTCGCGTAAAAAGCAAATTACCCGGGTGAAAAGGGGGTTAGAAAAACGCTAGAGAGATATCACTTACAAGTAGAATGAACGACGCAGTGTTTTAAAAACCCGCAGAACAACGAACTGATCTTAAAGTTCCTTCGCCTTTTTTTTTGTTTCTTCTCGTTTATCATTCTCTACTGCTTTATGATATTGGATGAACGTTACAAGTATAACAATTTATTAATATAAATCGTTTTGTTCGTTTATAAGGTCCACGTGGATATTTTGGTAAAAAAAATTTAGTCTTCCCAGCTCGGATCGCTAGATAATAATATTGATCGCGCTATTTGTTTTTGAAACAATCAAAGTGTAGTACACGTTATAATTAGAACGAATTAGATCTTTATTCCACGTAATTCCGAACGATCGAGTCCGCACAATAGTGATTTCGAATTCCCGGTGCAGCGTTCTGTCTCATTTCAAGGCTGGAATGCGGAACGTAAATTCGACGCGCGGAATTCGCTTAGAAAATTGCAAAAAAGCACCGAGACCAATCGCGATAATTAAAACCTGTCGATACGAGGCGCGTCGTTACGGTTACGCGCGTACCTTGAAATATTACGTTTGGGCCATTAGGCGTCACGAGCGCGCCTATTTCGGCTCATACGTTTTCTCATGCGTAGAAGCGTACGTTTGTCAAGCGTGCTGGCCCTTGAGTTTCTCGGCTTTCCCCGCGTCAACTGTGCATGTCGAACGAATGAAAAACGATACGTATCTCATCGGCAAACTGACACGGGCGAACTATAAACGCGCGAAACGGACTTTGTTCTGCTCGGATGAACTTCTTCGCGGGGTAATTCCAACGGCGTGGCAGCATGCAGACACGCAAAAACACTCGCCGCGAATATAAAAGTCGCCGAGTCAGCGGGCTTAACGATGCCGCCTGTTGGCAGCGCGTGAGCACGTTGGCGATCGGTAATCCCTCGGTTTCGCGAAAGACGCATAAAACAGGGGGACAACAGATTGGCGCGAGACGCTCGCGACAATGGTCGTTCATCGTGCGAGAAATGTGAGAACAAGGGACACGTTCATTCGCCGCTCGTTAATTTCCAGACTCGTGCTGAGATTATAAACGAGTATCCCTTGTCTTCATCCCTCTGCTGTGTCTCCACTTACGCGCATTCGATCGATTGTCCCATCGACGCGTTAATAACATCGAATGAAACCTCGACACTCGTTCGATACTCGTGCACTTTGCTTTACAGTTCATGAACCGAAGCCTAACCAGAGATCGTGCTCGTAAACTCATTTTCAGATAACTTTCCGTTCGTCGGGAAACGTGTAATTTTCGAGTAACGGTCGAAGAAACGAACGACGGACGCGCTTCTTACGAGCCGATTGGGCAGGGGAGAAGGGAGAAGAGAAAGAGGACGACGCATCGAGGTAGACCGAAGTGGTCCCCCGACGATGTCTCCTTTCCAAGATTTCCTACCGGGAAGGACGAAATCTTCCACTTTAGTACCTCCAGCGAGTAACTAAGTATGTAACTAATCACGAGCAGTCTGTGTTCTATCCTTCTCCATTTCTCGCTACTTAAGTTCCAGTCGCCTTCCTTCCTTCCTTCCTTCCGTCCTTCCTTCTTTCCTCTCTCCCTTCCTTCTCTATCTGAAACTACGAAGCCTCGTTCCAGGCTGGAAGATACTCAACCCATCGACTTACGTGCACCTGTGGATGTAGAGTACGGGCATGCCGTTCGATTAATCTCCGCTAATACCTACTTGCTACCTCTGCCCGCCCTTCATCCGGCGTTACGGTTTCCAGGCCTCGTTCGCCCCTGTGTGTCGCCGCTACTATCGCCAGCGAGTTAATTTAACCCCGGCGCTTTCTTCATCCGGCTGATCTATCGGTTACTAATGTCTACCCGCCACCGTCTCGAATTGGCAATCATTTTCAGTGGTTCGTTTATCGCGCGAGCCACGAGAAAACCAATAACTTTTCCGCGCCGGTGCATCCGCCGACTCGCCAGTCCCGCTGCATGCGAACGCAAACTGAAAGCACCGAGGGATGGCTACTGTACTCGAGACAATCGCAACAATGGCGGCCAGGGAACTATGCTTTCATTTCTGTTTCCGAACTAGGTCTCGAAACAGAAATAGCTGTTACATTCTCTGCCTCGTTCTCGAACCCCGCTAAGGGTTCCAGAGTGTTCTCGAACGTTTCGCGAGGGAAGTCAACATTTCCCATCGACTCTGTTCCTTTTACGTTCCGACGTTGCTTCTAAAACACGGAGGAAAAAATCATCTCGATCTCAGCTAGCTTCGAGGCACTCGATCGACTTGCTCGATGTACAGAGTTTCGACGCGGATTTCGCGAATCGGATCGATGACGGCGAAAGGTGCGTTTAATTTACACTCGACGGTGGAAGCCAGCGGTTTGCGACGTCGGGACAGAAAGAAAGTTTGCCCAAGCCTGGCAACTACGAGCCGTGGCAACCGTCGTGTATACAGCTCGCTATGAGATTCGTGTGTTACATTAACGCGAGGGTGGCAAGAGCGAGAGAACGAGGCTGCTGACGGCGTGCAAACAGAGCCACCGTGCGCGAATATTCCGCGACTGTTTGTTCTGCGGTTCAACCGTAAACCCGCGTCCTAGCCGGTTATTATTACCAAATTCATGAAGTGAGCCCGACTCTCCACCCACCTCTCCCACGTCCTCCGTACGAGCGTACGTACCATGACCGACGAACACCTGTATCGTAACGTGCCGCGCACGACTTGACACGCGTGCAACGTAGTTAATATTACGTATTAACGAGGCGATAATTGACGCCCGGGAGAGAGAGAAGGGTTTCGATTCAAGTCGAGAACACGCGGCGTGTGTTCGTTACAACGGAGAAACGATACATATATACTATCACGATGGAAGGAGAGAGAGAGAGAGAGAGAGAGAAAGTTGTAGCTCCGATGGTGTACAGCTTCCGTGTGTCGAGGTTACCTCGATTTAATTCGGAAGGAATGCCTGTGTGTTCCGCGGCAATTTAGACGTGTATCCTCTGGAGCTGGGGAAAGCGTCGGAGTAATTTAATGCTCGACGCAGCCGATATCCTACAAAGCGGCCGTGTTGCATATTAATTATCCTGGTAATGGGCAGGAAATGTTTGCGAAGTATATTTCTCGATTAACGCAAACGACGTGCCGATTTCAAGCAGAACGAGCTTGATAATTGTACGAATTACAGGGTAACAGACGACTAATTGATACTTGTCATAAATTGACCGGCCCCGATAACTTAATTACGATGAATTGAATAACGCCGAAGTAACACGCTGTATCGCGATGCCGCGATAATACTTAACCGGGATAGCCAGAGTTCGCGGCTATGCATGTTCTAGCCTGATATTCATCGGGCGGCCGCTCGGCGAGATAATCGAAGCGCGACGAAGGAATTTCAGGAGGAGTTTAGCCGATAGATCGGCGATCGCCTCCGATCGAACTGACAACCGTGCGCGGCGGGAAGGTAGCGGGGACGCGTTAATTGACAAGCGGCGTCAGCGAAACGGAAATTTGCGATAATGGAGCGAGGCGGCGCGACCCGACGCGAGAAACGAGCAAACGCCGGTCGAGAAGGAAAAAGAAAAGAGAGGGAACAACAAATGAATTCCATGGGCCAAGAGGTTTTTATCGAGGACGATACCCACGCTCGGTGCTTTGACTCGTTAGCAGTTAGCA
>NIPQ01049603.1:0-10084 GCA_002806875.1 Lepidotrigona ventralis hoosana | reverse complement strand
TAGCAAAAAAATCTTTGACTCTAGAAGTTATCATTTGTGTGTTACTCTCAGGTGCATCCGAAATAGTAGTCTCTATTTCGGATTATGATCGTATACTTTTTCTTCATTTTTGATGTTTTCTTTCTTGTTCTTTGTTATTTTTTCTTTTTTTAATATTTTATAATATTCGAATGACGCTGCACACTATGTATGCATACGGCATTACACTCTGCGTGGCGCCAGCACTGAACGAAGGGAAAAGCCGGTGCACCAACGCCGGCTTTCCCCCTCTTCTACTATCTCTAGGCGGGCGCACGCATCAGCATGCGCCTGCAACATTTGAAATTTAATTTTAACTTTAATCTTATCATTATTATATGTTTGACAGGTCGGTGTGCACGGTGCCTCCGATCCTGCAATCTATAATTTATAATTAAAGGGATAGCTGCAAGGAAGTGCAAGTGGGTGGCGTATTACAAGGCTGGGTGAATGCGTCCCCAGCCCTGCAATTGTTAAATTATTATATATCTGCCCTATGGGCAGCGCGGAATGCGCCTTTTTGTAATCTTCCCCGGGCGTAGTGTCCCCGAGGGAAACATCGATTGAAATAAAGTCAAAGATTATCTGTTCTTATCAGCTTAATACACTCCTCTGATACACTTCTCATAGAGGAGTCAGAATATTAATCTGATTTTTGGAAGCAGATGAAGCGGTAGGGCTCGCTCTTTCTCCGTCACGGGTCGGCCCGGTCTTGCAGTACCGCTGGGATTTGGCCCAATTTGAGCTTCCAAAAATCAGACGTGATAGCGAGAAAAATACGCGTGAACAGTCGTGCGCGGAAAAAGTGGCCGGTAACAGTGCGCGCGAAACGGTGGCGGCACGACGGACGGAGAGCGAACGGCGGCAGCAGCGGTGTCTTTCAGCAGCCAGAGGAGAGGACATCGCCACTACAAGAAAGAGGGGGGAGAAGAGCTGCCCTTGGAGGAGTGCCCTACCTGGAGGAGACAAGAGGAGGAGGTAGTGGCAAGTTTGAATCTCTCCGTCAACGGTTGACCTCTGGCGGTGTTTTTCTTCGCGCCCGCCCATGTTTATATGATAGGAACAGAGACATACATCGGACTTTAAATCAATTTTAATTTATTTATTTTAACTGAATTTATTTATTTTATTTATTTATTAACTTATTTATCGAGTGTGTGTCGTGGACTTATTTATTTATTCATTTCNTTTATCGAGTGTGTGTCGTGGACTTATTTATTTATTCATTTCTCGTTCCATTAATTTATTCGTGGCCGTATAATATTTATTCCCGCGTGTGTGTAAGTGTTCCGACTGTTTGACTATATATTCGTAAACTTTTATCTATTATATTCGTGATCTACTGTCTATTTTACTACTGAACTATCATTTATTTCACCCGAGAACCAATACCTATTTTATTCGTAAACCACCAGTTATTTTACTCATGAACTATCACCCATCTTATTAATTGGTGTTAGTCTGTTTATTCAATTCTAGTCAAATAGTTTTATTCATTTATTTATTCGCGGTTTTATTTATTTATATATTCGTGCGTGATATTTATTCATCTATTCATCTCCGTTCGTGTCCGCCTATTTATTCATAAACAATTATTTATTTATTTTATTACCCTAAGTGCGGTCGATTACTTATTTACTCGCGCTCAATAACTTATTACATAATTAATTCCGTGAGTGCGTGAGCGCGAGCATATGCTGAATTCCGGAAATCGCCGTGATATCGACAAGTGAGGTGTAGAGCTCGCCGTCCAAACGCGAACTGAGCAAAAACCTCCCCCATCACCACCTTTGGGAGAAGATCCGAAGCGTCGGGCGCTTCGAGTTAGAGTGATGGCGAGCCTACCCCCACCACCAAACACAGACACTTTACACGGCGAGCGCAACAATGGCGAGTGAGGCGCGTACCGATGGCAGTACGGTTGTGCTGCGCTATCCTCCATCGGAGGTTTTCACGTGCCCATACTGTTATGCGGGCAATTCGACTGCTTAGATAAAAGGGAGTGGTGTCTATAACCTCCATGGTAGCTTAGCGAAATATTTAAAGCACCACCACTCTTCATCGTCGTTAAAGTGGGTCTGCTCGGAGTGCTGACTACGTGCAGGCTACGTCCTGCCCGCCGGCCCCGCCGACCTTAAAAAGGACGAGCGGAGATTTCCCCGCGATGCCATTAGCGACAAGGGATCGTGCAAGTCCTGCGGGGAGTGCACCGAGCAGGTGCACCACCCCCGTTACCCTCCTCCAAGGGGAGTAACAACCGGACGACGACGTCGCCGACTTCGACGACGACGACAATGGGGGCGAGGATCTCCCCGACGGCCGGGAAGCGACTCCCGGCAAAACAATCGACGGCGGCCACAAGGATGACGATGCGGGCGTCAGCAGCGCGTAGACGCGCATCCTCGTGTCCGTCGACCCCGCACGAGAAGGAGCGCCCCGAGGATATCGCCGTTCACATCGGCAACGACGACGACGGCGACCTCGCGGCGGACTGCTGCTTCGCATAATGGGCGCGCAACACCACCAACTGCTGCCAGGGTGTCGCCAAGCGATACACTGAAGCGCACCAGCCCTCGGTGCGAAGGTAAGTCTCCACTTTCAGGACCGACTACTCCGGAGAGCTCTAATTTTAGCCGACTCCGGAGAAAACACCCACGGTCGCCCGGAAAAGGCGTCAAAAAGACACAGGTAGCTGGGACGTCGGCGACAACACCACCTCCAACGGCGACGGCGACGACAACAACGACGACGACGACGACGACGGGCACTCCTCCGGCGACAACGCCGAGGCAATTCCCACGTCGGCTAACAACAAGCTGATAAGAACAGATAACTTCGACTTTATTTCAATCAATGTTTCCCCGGGGACATTACTCCCGGGGGATTGTTACAAAGAGGTACAATCCTTGCTGCCCATAGGGCATGCACATGAGAAAATACTAATAATAGTTAAAGGATTGCAGGGCTGTGGATGCATTTACCCAGCCCCGCAATACACCCTCCACTTGTACTCCCGTGCCGCTAACCAGTTAATTACAAACTGTTGATTGCAGGGACGGTGGCACTACGCACATCGACCTGTCAAGCACATAATAAGAATCGAATTGAGATTTAAAAGGTTGCAGGCGCATGCAAATGCGTGCGCCTGCCTAGAGTTAAGTGAGGAAGGGGAAAAGCCGGCGTTGGTGCACCGGCCTTTCTCTTCGTTCAGAACTGCAGCCACACGGGATATAGTGACGCACGCATAAATGGTGTACAATGTCGTTCGACTCGTATAAAGCATCAAAGCTCATAAGAGAATTTAGAAACGTAATCCAACGTAGAGATGACTACATCGGATGCACCTGAGTAACATATGTAAATCATAATTGCTAGAGTCAAAGTGTTGTTCGCTACTATTTTAATGCACCAGCATTGGTACTGGTGATAATGATATTATAGATAATAATAGCGGTAATAATATTAATGATAAGTAATAATAATAATATTAATAGTCATAATAATAATAATAATGATGAAAGAAAAGATAGTAATAATAAAAATAGTAGCGAAAATAATAGTATTTACGATCATTATGGCATAAGTGCAAGCGTCTTCATCGCCGTTCTAGGGCGGTGTTTGGATAGAAAATGCCGACGGTTTGTGGAGTGTTAACTCTAGAGAGTTGAATCTATTGTCTGTGGTGGTCAAAAGATGAATCTAGCGCTATTGTTGTTAGGTTGGATTAACTATTGCGAGATAAAGATAGGCGGACTTGTAAAATTATCGTAAGATGTGAGTATTACAGATCGTGGAGTTGTATTTGAGAGGTTGAAGCTGCTCCGCTTCCCGCCGGCATGCAGGTACGTGTGCTACGTTTACTTTGTTTAATTAGTTAGTGGGGAGGGGGGTCAGAGTCCCGCTGCTGCGCTGCTCTGGTCTCGAAGCCGGTATCTAAAGCGTTCGTCGCAGAGGTGTCTGCGCACGCGGGCGTGCTCGCGGGGGGTGCCGCTTCCAGTGCAGTCGACCCCTGCACGCAATATTGTCGGATGCTCTACATACACGTCTCGAGACCACGCGATGGTCTCCGAGACTATGAGCTTACGCATAAGCGACGCGTAATTTTGCGAGATGCGCAGCAGTTTGCATATATAATCGTTATAGGGGTGCCAGGCGCCCAGGGCGCCTACGACGAAGCCGTCGACATCGACGACGTGACCGAAACGGGTGAGCGCGTCTGCAAGGGGCCAGTATTTTTTATTTTTCTCGAGTCTCGCTTTTTCAAGAGCCTCGCTTTTATTTTCAAACGCGACGGTCACGTCTATCATGACGACGGTTCCCGACGGCTCGTGCGTGATGACTAGGTCAAGAGAGCCGCGAGATCTCCGTCGNGGGCCGCCCTGGCTCCCCCCCCCCCCCCCCCCCCCCCGGGGAGCGGCAAGCCTCTCGACAATGGCGTTCTGCCGCAATTGCCGAGCAGCCGAGTGTGGGCCACAGTGATATAACACGTGGGGCAAGGTCTCAGACTAGTACCCGCACTTCCGACGCTTGTCACCGTCGCCCCATCGACGCGCCCCATTTAAGGGGAGCACGTCGAGGCGCGCGCGATGGACAAATCGCCATTCTGTGAAGCGCAGGTACTGACCTGTCCGCATGAAGCGATTGCTCGCTCCATGACGGGAGGTCGCGTCGAAGACCTTACCCTGGTCCGGCTTCCCAAGAAGCACGGACATATAGTGTTCTAAGACTGCGGCCCTCAGACGGCCAATGACTTGCCGCTTGGCGGCCGGAGGTATGTTCACTCTCCGGCCAGGCACTCCAGTGAGAGCTCGCCTCAGACCTGGCTCCATACCCAACGGATGCCCAATCGCTTTGCTGACCTTAATGCGGCAGATCTTATTCTCGACCAAAAGGTCGCGCGACTACTGGAGGGGAGGGCTAATTCCTCCTCGAGCGAACCCGAGAGGTAGCCGGCTATATCCACCTCCGATGGCTCTCGACGGATCTTCAGGCGAACGGCATTTTCCAACGTTGACCGCGCGACACGTGCGAGGGCTGTGACCCTCTCACCGAATACGTCCACTTCCGCTTCCGCGGCCGCTCGGACCAGCTGGTCGATCACCAGGTTGAACAGTATAGGGCTCAAGGGGCAGCCCTGCCCGACAACGTTGGAATCGAGTCGGTGTGCCTTTCCCGTGTACGCACGCTGACCGTGGCACCTTCGTAAAGGCTCTCCACAGTCTTAATGAACTTTCCTGGTATAGCGGCAGGAACGAGGGTGTTCTTGATGGCCGCGTGGCGGACAGAGCCGAACGCGTCGGCTAGATCCAACCACGCGACCACTACCTGCTTTTTAAGATCGTCGTCACCGGATCCTCCAAGATGGTGGCGAGGGGTGTTCCGGGTGATCGTACCAAAGGTGTTGTTGTTGTTGTGACGGCTGTCGGCGACGATGCACCTCCACAGACGTTGGGTGGAAGCATGCAGGGCATCGTCACCGGCACAAGCCCGTAGTTCGACGGGACGATGGCAAGGGAGGAGATCGGCTTGCCGCTCGTCGTCGTGATGCAGGTGGCAGTTGTAAGGACAACGAGTGGCGGTGATTGAGTGCTTCACTCCTTTCACTGCTTTTGGAAAAGTGGTCGTCGTCGTCCAACAACGTCATGTCTGGCAGTCTGGACCGCCGCCCGGCCGCGTGCGTTCGCTCATAGTGGAGCTTGACTCCTTTGAGCGGGTAACGCCCCGAGTCGGTGTAGTCGCACTCGGCGCACTTCCATTTGAGTACCGTCGGTGGATGGTGAAAGGCTTGAGGTGCGTGGCAAGCGCACTGTGCTGCCTGAAGACACCGGCGCTCTTGGAACGCGCCGCGTGGTGTCGATTCTCGACGCCGCACTGTGGGCAGGACAGAACCTCCGGCGGCGGATACGCAAGCACGTACACGCGCTCCGCGTTGAGCACCGACTCTGATTCCGATCCCATGTCTGCTGCCTTGCGCGCGAAGATCGAAATGCGCGCGAAGATCGAAATGCGCGCGTCGAATAGCTACCGAATGGATATGCGAGGAAACCTGCGACAAACACACTCGCAGCGCTACTACACTTTGATCTTAGCTCAGGGAGAGCCGAGAAGCGATAAAGTTTACGGCTTTCAATTAGTAAATTTATAAGTTCAAAATTTGATTTTGATAGCGAGTAATCTTTCGTTGCACACCGCGACCTCTTGATTGATCCAAGCAGTCCTGATTTTGATAGCGAGATAGCTTTCGTGTGCACCGCGACCTCTTGATCGATACAAGCAGTCGAGTAACGCCCGCTATTGGGAACGAAACGAAATAAGAAATAATTTGCAATAAAAATTATTGAATAAAATAAATAAAAAATGAAATTTGCAGATACTTTATCAATTTTCAATATTTGAAAATAAAAAAATTAAAAAGACACATTTAATTTTGCAAAATGCTGCCTTACAATAAATTTTCAAACTGTATATAAATTTGAAAAAATTAATAAAATTAACTGCCTTTTGGAAAATAACATAAGCACAAAATTAATTTATTAAATTAATTGATTAATTTTTAGAATGATTAATCTTGATTTTGATTGATTATCCAAGAACATCAAACCGTTTAACGAAAAAAAAAGGTACAGTGATATTCTAATTTTATTTAGAGTGAAATTCAAGATTTGCATATTCATATTTTAAAATGTTGAGAAAAGAAATACGTAACAGGTAACTATCATGGTGGTAACGCAAAATCTTTTGCAGTGGATTCAACACAGCGAGAGGCCGTCAGGTGGCCAGAAAAGCAAGCAAGCACGGAGCGCAATCAATAAGTTCGCAGAACGCGGTGCAGCAGATCTCACTGAAATTTCAGTCGAACGCATAGTCACGTCGAAAACTGATGAAATTCATTCGTTCAATTCGCTTGTTTTTCCTTGCGCGCAGTTTCCTACGTTCTTCCGAGTCATCGTCGTTACTATTGTTGCCAGAATCGAACCCGAGTCGACGGTTTCTCACTCTAGTACGTTACCATAGAGCCACAGCTGTTCTTAGGTACACTTCAACTGCACCTGTACTTAGTGATGTAAAAAAATTTTAATTGTAAATATCTTGAAAACCTTTGAATGTCCCTATAATGGCATATATTCGTAAACAATATCGAAATTTATTATCGAAATTTAGTTAGTCAAAATATAATTCTTCATTTAACATATGTATGTATTAGTTTTTATATCTCTAAATTATTCACCCGTACTATTTAATTATATAAGGTTACATGTTATGCTCAAATGTGACAGGACATATAAATTTCATTGATAAATAATATTTTTATTATCATTGTTTAATATAATTCAAATATTTTCATAGTACTAAACCATAGTCGATTAGTTAACTATTTAACTAATATTTATATACAATTATTTAACAAATTTGTATAATTCACAGAAACAATGTTCATCAAAATGTATATTGGACATATAGAAACTATTTTATAATTTTGCTCTAACTGATTTTTATATAACATTTAAAAATAAAAGGATATAACATTTAAAAATAAAATATAAAATTAAAAAAAGATTTAAGAGCATGTAGAAAATATGAAAAATAGATAATGAAATCAGGAAATTTTCTTCTATATAAATATTTATTCTTTCTTCTTTTCACAATGAAAAGGAAATGATATACGGTAAATTAACTTGACAATAGAAATATACATGACAATAGAAGATATTATTGCTACAATATACATATGCAAATTAAATATTAAAGTTTTTCAATATAATTAACGTTAACCTTTAGACTAGAAAATTTTATTAATTTTCATTTTCTTATTTTCTTAGCTAGAATATTTTAATCTTCATTAATTTTCTTTTATTCATAATTAATATTAGTTACATATATTAAATAAGTAAATGATGTGAATTTAAATAAATGAGTAAGATATAATTAATTAAAAATAATATAAAAGAATGGCTCGGTACTAATTAAGAATCTTTTTAAAAATAAATCTGAAAATTTGACTAAAATATAGAACTATTAAGTTTAAGGTTGGATTCTTAGCATTAAATTAGTGCAACTGAGAAATAAAGAGAAAAGAAAAGTTTGATCAGAAAATAAAGCTTCCTTCATAAAAAAAAAAACTAAATTAAACTTCTCAATATAATTATACTTGACTTCTGTTTTACATACATAGAAAATGGAAATCAAATTTAAAAATTGTATATAAAAAACAACGGACAGTGGAATAACCATTTATGAGACGATAGTAAGTAAACATCTTGCGGCAACTGTTGAACTACGGACATTCGTTATGTCTATACACGTTAAGCGACATGGTTCTATAAAATAACACTATGAAACTATCGTGTCAGTGTATAAGATACCAATATTTCCAGTAGTGACCAATAACTTATTTTCAGATATCATATCCAGACAAATATCAATTTTTATTAAATTTAATACTTGACATATTGTATAAGTCAATATAGTGATTAATATGAAACGCATTTAATGTGTAACTTCTTTTTTGGTGAGTAATGCATGTGCATTTGCATTTGCATTAAAGAATACGTAATTCGATGAAAGATTTATTTATGGTGAGTGCTATTTTTATATTATAAAATAAATAAGAATTTGATTGCTCCTATTAAATAATTACTATGTAATTAATAAATAGTGATGTAAAAAATGTACATATCTATTATACATACATACATACATACATACATACATACATACATACATACATACATACATACATATATTTATATGCGTTCTTACACATTTTTACAGCTTTTATTTAATGATTGTATGAAAAATATATTTCCACGAAAATAATCAATTATATTCATATTTTGCGTATATGACGTTTTTGTTATGATTGAAGTTAGAATTACAATCAGTAATTTTTATAAAATAAAGTATAAATAATTGATAAATCTATATATATAATTAAAAATGTCGTAGTTAATTTATAAAACATTTATGATGTAATCAGACCAAGTAACAGTTTCAAGAAGTAAATATAGTAAAATTAATTATATTTGTAGAATTATTGTTTAATTATTTATTTAATTGTTTATAATTTCTGTTATTTTGATATGTGTGTTATGTTTTAATGTCATAATGTAAGTTATGGAATGATTACTGCAATAATCATTTAGAAATATCATCTACAAATGATTCCATTATAAAAATATATTCTTTTATCAAAAAGGAATATAAATTTACATATCTATAAATCAATTTTTATGTATAGGTTAAGTTTCTTAGGTTCTAACTGAAGCATGCACCAGCCTTTATGGACTACACTTGCAGCGTTTCTGTTTACAAATGCTGAAAGATGCCTCCAAAACAGAGGAAAATAGCTATTATGGGTTACAGATCCGTAGGTAATGAAAAATTATTGTTGTAAATAAAATATAAAACTTATATATAACATAATTAATAAATATTATTAATCATGTTATCAGTTAATTATTTGTTTTCTAGCATGCTTATTATGTTTAAATCATATTTAGATTCTAAAATTCTTTAGACCTAGGTTTATTATATTAATTAATATTTTTAAAAATAGTTATTTCTGTAATTATATAATTTATTTCATAAATATGTAAAACATATTTGTATTATTTATACAATAATATGAATATAACGAATTATACATATTTATATACTATGTATTTTACATGTAAAAATTTATGCCTTTAACGCTTATTATTTTTTTCTTTAATTTTAATAGGCAAGTCATCACTGAGCATATAGTTCGTGGAGGGACAGTTCGTGGATTCGTATGAACCTACTATAGAAAATAATAAGTACCTGTATCGTTCCTTTAACGCTTATTATTTTTTTCTTTAATTTTAATAGGCAAGTCATCACTGAGCATATAGTTCGTGGAGGGACAGTTCGTGGATTCGTATGAACCTACTATAGAAAATAATAAGTACCTGTATCGTTTTACACGCTACTTCAAAGATTTCTAATGACATTGTTAGTAGTATTTTCTGCACATTTTGTCAGTAATTCATGCTGTAAGCAAGCAATAGATTCATGAAAACTTGCTACTGAATGGATAAATGTTTTA
>NIPQ01049589.1:0-10058 GCA_002806875.1 Lepidotrigona ventralis hoosana | reverse complement strand
TTTTTTTTTTCGTTTCAGGCGTGTTTCAAGAACGCAAATTTTGAGACGAGATTAAATATCTTGCCAGAAAGAGGAAAGCGAGGTGCAAATTTAAAAAAAAAAAAAATCCGTTTACGATGAGACCGTACCGTACCAGATGGTTTATGAATGGATATCAACGCTGCCAAAATCATATCGTTGTTGAACTGCTTCGTTCTGAAAGTCGATAAATCCCAGAGTCACAGCATGGTCGTATTCGTGGAATCGAAGAAAATTGTTCTCGGCTGAGAACATCTTTCTCGTAAAATCGTTTGATCCTGTACGATATAAATGTATTTCACATTGTACGAACACGCATTATTCGGCAGATAATAAAGGGGGACATCGTTTCCTGCGTTTTCCACGGATAAAACGCAACGAAGCAGAGTAAAGCTGACCTTTGAATCTTTTCGACTGCCATTCGATGCATTGGCGAAAATTAATATCACCGGCTGCTGCTCCACGACGGTGGAAAATTTCGCTCGCGCGAGAGTCCTCGCGAATTCGTCCTTCGCGCGTGCCTTTTACTGGTCTCTACGGGCGAAGAATACGACATACTTGGAATAATTCGACACGAAGGATATTGGAAGCCACGCGTACTCGCCGTTTCGTCGGGAAAGGATGTTCCATTACTTTTCCCCCAAGTGTTGCTCGTTCGTCGGACGAGCGGAAACGAGTCGAACAGGGAGTAAAATCTGCACCCCTGTTACGTGGGTGCAGGCTTTTTAATATCGTCGTCCGCTGTTCTCTCTTTTTGGCTTTTGATCGCCTGGATTAAAGTAGCGAGCTGAGGTCGAAGTCGTAGAAGCGTCGAATTTTCTTTTGAAAAGAACCACGGACGTGATCAAGGTTACCAGGCGCTTTAAATATCTCGATCTAGTTCTATCTTTTCAGTTGTTATCGCGTGAGCGGATTAAAAAATGTGAGGAAACACGCGGTACGAAATGTTTTGATGTCCTTTTTCTTTGAGACATATTACTGTCAATTATGTTTTTCTTTTGTTTTTTTTTTTTTTTTTTTTTTTTTTTTTTTAATTTTTTTTTTTTTTTTTGTTTTTTTTTTTTTTTTTTTTTTTTTTTTTTTTTTTTTTTTTTTTTTTTTTTTTTTTTTTTTTTTTTTTTTTTTTTTTTTTTTTTTTTTTTTGATGAAATAGCAACCTCAAAGTCTAATATGCGACAATTTATCGCGTATTTCGAGCACAAATAGCGTTTATCAACAATCCGTCTGCCGCATCGAATTTGATCGTCAAAGAGTTTTCGTATATTTGTTGCATATACATCGATACGCTTTCGATAGCTTTGACTCTTGCAATACGTGCAAATGCGGTCCTCGATGATGATGATGATGATAGCAATGGGAAATCGCAATTAAAAGTAATCTCTCAGATAGTTTGCGATCCACGTCTGTTGAATTTGAAACATCTCAAATAAGCTCTCGAAGCTAGGCAAATAACCTGAAACTCGTTGCTCTGTACAACGATATTCTTCGATACACCGATTGTGAGAAAACTAACAACAGTGTTATGGAACTAATTTCTCACGGTGGTAAGAATGGCCTTTCGTTTTTTTTTTTGTCACAGAAGTATCTTCGTGACGGTGAAGGTTTAAAGATCCAAAATTCGTGTTTCTCCATACACTTCTTCCATTTTTTCCATTTTTCTTTCTTGACAAAAATTGCTGTATCTCAGTCATCGGCAGGTGATTCCAGCCCATTATCTCAAAGTCGGGACCAAACTACCACCCGCGACTCGACACGTTCCAATTATGCTAACGGGAGAAAATCCGGCCGGAATGGCCGCTCTCTCGGTCTCCCTTTAATTCCACTTATCGAGACGATTCGCACGAAAGTTGGCGCAAGCGAGTGCCCCGCTTCTCGACCCACTTCCGTCGACTTTTCGGGGAAATGTTGGCTGTGTAGCCGCGCTTTTCCGGCACCAGGATGTGCTGCCAGACCATCGACGCCACATCGGCGGACGTGTCACGTTGGTAGAAGGAGATTATTTCAAAAAAAATACTGATTAGATACAGCAGCACTGGACAGAAATATATTTCCCACGTTACAACGAAGGAAAGCGCGATCGTTTCGCGATTTTTCTGATAAGAAATCGAAGCATTAACCGCGTAATATTAAAATACTGAGAGGTTCGACAAAAAAGAGTTCTACAAGAGTGACTTTTCATAGCTCAACTGAATATTAATCAACCTCTTTATTAATTTTTTTCGCTTCTTATTCCGAGATAGGCTGTTTTCTCGAAAAACACAGATAATTTTCGATTATCAATCCCCAATCTTCGATTTTTAACTCTAAACGGATTTATGGAAAAAGAAACAAAAAGGAAGAAATCTTCCGTCGATTTGTAACGGTAATTCTTCAATCGTTCTTCGATCAAATTCCTCAAAGCTCTCGAACCGAGAATTCTACGTCTTCTTTTTATACTTTGCTCGTTTGTTGTTTGCAACCGTGTATTCGGGAATGTCGGATCCTTTTTCTCCGTCGGAACATGCGAAAAGTGTGACACGTTGATCGAATCATTTTCAATCAATCCGTTAATTTGCTTTGAAGTAGAATATTTTTTGCATTTCCCGGTAATGTTTCGACAAACGCCTAGAATGGCGTTTAAATTCTCTTTAAACGAAAACTTTAACTTTCCAAGCAAAAATCCAACCTCAAAGATTAAAGATTTCTTTCTTACAATAATCTTCATCGTACAAATATTTCACTGTCGAATTTCCTTTTTCTTTCTTTTTTCCAATTTTCTGGTAACATTTTGACAAGGGCCTAGAACGGCTTTCTTTCATAAACAAACCTAACTTTAAATTTCTAAGAGATTAACAGATACGCCTATAGCCGGTCTTTTCCTTTTAATTAAGAAAGATTTGTTTATCACAGTAATTTCTCATCGTATAAATATCCAACTGTCGAATAGAAAAAAATAGAAAGAGTTCGTTTCGATGGCTAAAGTAGATATTACACACACACACACACACACATAAGTACTTTATATTATATTATATTTTATTATATATTTATATATTATATTATTTTATTAAATATAATATATTAATTTTATTAAATATTATATATAATATTTTATTATATATTTTATAGTATATATTATATTTTTTTAATATGTGATTACATCAGTACATCAGATGCCATATATATCCGGTGTTCATAATGAAAGGGCTAACGATTAAATAATCGAGAGTTAAATAACATTTACGAACGTTGGCCAAGTTCCTGGAGTTTCGCTGTTGATTCGATAGAATCGCGTGGTTTCGCCCTCTTGTCGCGTGATTCGCACGGCAAGATCTGACGGGCAACTGGGAATTTATTTCTCATGTTACTTTTCTGATGAGTGGCACGGTAGTGTTATTGAACTGGCATGAGTCAAAGGAAAATGGATCTCGGAACTGTTGTATTCTGATGGTCGTTAGTAATCTATAAATTGATTAAATTGATAGCAATAGCTGTTTTCATAAATAGCGTATAAAAGTAACGGGAACGATAGTAATCTTGTACAAGTTCGAGTATCAAAAAAGTATTAACACACGAGGGATTTTTCTTTTCTTTGCAGTTCTGTCATACGTTCGAACAGAATGTAATATATATTTTTGACGAAATATTTCAGAATGTAAAATATTATTTATATATTACAAATGATATTATTATTATAATATTTTATATTTTCAGCGTGGAATAATTTAATGAAATGTTTTTGATAAATTTTGTGATATTCCACCATTAAATGCAGATTGAAACAGAATTACAAGTGTGTCGATATTTTTTTAACTCTCGAATTTTTCTAATTACCCTTGTGCAAATTTTTTTCGTGTGTAATAAACTGCATGTGCGAATAGACTTCGCTAATATGTCATTTCTTTCTACAAAGAAAATGTCGCCAAAAGGCTGCGTGTGCCAATATTTCTCCACGGACGCGCCGTGGAAAGTCTCTGACGGTGTAATATCGCGAAAATAATGAAAAAAGAAAAAAAAAAGAAAAAAAAAGAAAGGAAAAAGGAAACGTGGAAAACTTGATACTATGGCGATGCTGTTTTCACAATATTTCAGAATATGTACACACGTATGTTCGTGCATTTACATTTCGCGCCACGATATATTATTTGATCATACAACTTGAAATTCGCGACTGTACCTTGGAGTAAGCCGAGACGTATAAATTTTATTATAAGCTTCGTTTAATTATGCATGCAGTCCACGTTATACGTTATTTTCACTCGTCATTTGTCACAGGTTGTAAAATCACAGAAATAAAATTTTATATTCGATCGCGTAGACGTTTTATTGTGTCCGTTAAACGTACCTAATAATTCTACCCTGTATGAAGATATAATAATAATAATAATAATAGTAGTAATAGTAAAAGAGAAAGAAAAACACACGTCGTTGATGTTTCGAGCGATCTGCTACATGTAAATCACGAATTATATATCAAACATTATCGACCGATAAATTATCTGGAAACACGAGGCATATCTAGACAAATAGGCTTCGATATTCTCCAATAAATTAACCTTCGAATTTTATCACGAACGATAATTAAATATTCGAGTATCACTCATAAGGATGGCTGAATGGTTTATAATGACAGGATGTCGGTACAATCTGCTGTTCGATTGTTAGCCTACATAGGCCGGGTACGTGACGTTGACATATTCGAATTATACGCCTCGTACATTTAATAGAACCGTATCAGGCCTGAAATGAAACGTATTCCTTCGAACTGCTCATTATATCGATCGCAATGTAATTACTCTTTGTGATTAACCGTGTCCCTGACATTTTTTCCCCGGTCGAAAGTGACGCGAACGTTCAATCTCGAGTCACTTTCTTTCCCAACGATTTTCCGCCATTTTTTCCTTTCCTTTTTTCCTTTTTTCTTTTGAATGTGAGAGCAATTGCCGCTCGAATATCGAGCGAACATTTATCTAAATACAGCGTACATACGGACGCTGAACGTTATTTATACCTACCGGTCAATTGCATCTTATAATAAGATGCGCGTTTATCTCGATTTATGTCTGTGTCGACCACTTTTCCTACCCTTCCTGCAATTTATATATATATATATATATATATATATATATATATAAATAACTTCAGAATAAGAAACTCTGGAGAGATTCAAAGCATCGAGAGAGCCATACGGAGAGTATACGTAAAATAAAGATCGGCGCGCGAACGACCGAAAATCACCAGTTGCGGAATCTATTTATGCCATATAGAATTCCTATGTCTCTTCTTTTCCTTGTGCGCCGTTGCACAACCATCACAATTTCGAAATTGCCACGCGAATACTTGCCCCCTTTCCCGACACGAGAATTCAGTCCGGGGGAGTCGGAACCCTCCCCGTCGACGGCCGCCGACTATGGCCGTTTATCTGCCATTATTATCGTCGTTTGGCAACAAAGATTCATTCGTCGTTCAACTTGCCCTCCCTCAGCAAACGCGCGGCAATTTTCTGGCCTGTCTGGCGCGCGGCCATATATCGGGAAAATCTTCCGACACCGGCAATTTTCCTAATCGCGAGGTAATGACCGGTGACGTGGTTAGTAGACGTGGCGTCTCCTTGTCGAGCGAGCGAGTCTTCGGGACGAGACTTTCGACGATACCGTGGCAGATGGGTTCAAGTCCGACTATCTACACCTGGCCGACCGGGCCGTTTATTGATTTGACCTGAGCGAGCGAAGCCGGGGCTTTCACCCGTTGTCGCACGCGGAAATTCCTCGCAGTGAAATCACCTGTAAAATAGACGCTTAATCTGCCGCGATCGGGAAAGAAGAAGGTCTTGCAATTTGCCGGATGAAGTTGGCTGAGCTTGCACGGCTTGATTCCCGTATTAGCAGATTCCCACTCTGCCCCCTCCCCTCTTTCCCCTCACGATCGATACCATCCAAGTCCTTTCAAGCCAGCTGAACTGAGAAAATTTTTTTCTCCTTCCTTTTCTTGCTTCTTCCTTTCGATTACGCGAATTTCTGCTTTCGCTTCTGTGTCTGACAGCTGATTCGAGGTTTTTTTATTTTTTTAACCTGGGTTGCAGGGGTTGAAAGGAGGCTCGACTCATTTTTGACGCCGTTGCATCGAATCTTTAGGGATTTTTTTAGCATATTTCAATAGGGACGTTTAATATTTCGCTGATCAAATAATTTTAAAAATATTAAACTCTCTCTCTCTCTCTCTCTCTCTCGGTCTCCGTAGATATTAATTTTTGGAATTAGGAATTGCTCCGAACGCTTAATCGACGGAATATCGGCAGCTCGACGTTCGTGCTCGGCTTGCTCGCTCGCGAACGGCAAGAATATGAGTTTATTAATTTCGTTCGCGACCGAGGCGGATCGGGACAGAGGAGGAGGGCGAGCTCGAATCTCTTTAATGAGGAACATTACAGTGCTTGAAATGCCGAATCGAAACGTTTAATAACGCGATATTAATACGCGTGTTTTGAACGAAAATTAAAAAAAAAAAAAATTGAACGTGGAATTTAAAATGTTTGCATCGAGCTAGGATTCTATCGTTTTTTATCAATTTCCAACTCGAAATAAACGTTAATAAACTCGTTTTTAACGGCCGTAATAAAGTAATAAATATTAAATACCCTTCTCTCTCTTTCTCTCTCTCCACATCGATCCCTTGTCAGATCTTTCAAAAGGAATCGTTATGAACGCGAACATTTTGGCAAGCGGAAGCCAGAGGAGGGATTCGAGTAAGTTAATCAGAGAACCGACGTCCCTTCTTCGTTGAAAATCTGTCTCCTTTGCCTACGTAGTTTCTCAAAGAACGATCCCGCGCGATTTCACGTTTGATTATTCCCCGTCTGTGAGTAGCTCTCTCGACGTGCATGATCCAAAGGGCAAAGGGCACGCTTCATTCCGGAAAATTCTCAAAATTCACGACAGATTCCCTTCTATAATATTCTCGCGATATTTTATCAGTCGCGCCATGTGTCGTACGCTGTTGGAAAGGTCTTAGACTTTCGTAGGTAGGGTGTTTAACATGATGCAATCTTGTTGCGGTCCGATCAAAGTTCCAGAGATCGAGCGAAGATCTTCTAGCTACCACGACTTCGAAACTCGCCCGGAGCGAGGTCTGAGCTAACATCTTCAAGGCGGAACTAACTGACGTCGCCACGTTACCGCGACGAGATCTCACTCTGATTATCGAAAGTATTACGTTTCATGACTCTTCGCGTTTTACACGCGGACGTGTGTAAAAAATTCCCGAACGCGACGACGGAGGTCCGCGAGTTTCTATGCAAATTCCCACTTTTATGGACATGTTCGAAGAAACGTGGAACTTGAATTCATAATGAGACAAGCTGACTTCAGCTTTTTAACCACTTGAGCGCCACATCCCTGTACTTAAATTAATTTCGATTTCTTAACAGTGACATCTAGAATCATTTTCTAACACTAAAAATCGAAATATACGTATATTCTTGTGTTTTCCTTCGAAAGAAGGACGAAAACTGTAAAATTCCACTCTGTCCAAGTATTTGCTTCAAAGCATACCACAGCCAAAATAAATATTAGTTTTATTGTGTATAATATACACGTGTATTTTTTAGACTATAAAATTATATAACATTTCAAATTGAACAAACGTGCACATAACTTTTTTCATTTTTTTTCATATTTAGTATTTGATCTATTGTGTGGCAACCCAAGTGTCTTTCGTTTTGTACAAATTATATCCTAATTGATTCTGGCTCGCCAATTATTTAAATTATTTATTTATTAAAGTAAAAGTAATTTTTTTCCAAATTGAAAATACGCGGCTAGCTGATGCGCGGCCATTAAAAAAAACTGCGGCGATCAAGAGGTTAAAGCAATAAAACAGAGGTGTGTTACGATGATATACATATATTTATGTACTCTTTCACGTAAATATCCCTTTATCTCTGGTCGCTGGTGAATTTAATCATCTAACGCATCCATGTATAATGTACGGATGTAAATTAATCTAAATGGGCACTAAAATACACAGTACAGTTCCAAGAGTTCCCAAGAGTTGACGCTTCGGGGTAGTTCAGCGGTTTCGCAGATATTCGCCGAGTTCTGAGTAATCTACTGGCCCCCAAAGATCCCTAGGATATCGAGAATTTCCTGTGGTTTCCCGATATTTGGACGTTTTATTAAAAGATAGGGGCATTTCGATGGGTCTAACATGGAGAGAGTGGGAAAATTTTTGGAACTTTCTACGAAGCTTTGCTTCTTTCATTCCTTCGCGTGTTCGACTTGCCACGTTTCCCGCTATAGATTCAGATCGCGTGATCGAGCAGATCTCTGCAAAACGTTTCAAAGCTGAACGTTCAAAATTCGAAGGATTGGATCGTTTAAAGGAAAAGAAAAAAAAAAAATTCGCGCACATCTATCGCATATAATTCCATCGATTTCCTCGTAGTTGTATAATTTTGAAAATTACTTACGTTTTATTTATTTACTACTATTATTTATTTATTTATAATATTATATATTATTTATTTCATACGACTCCTTCGTTGTTTTCCAATTTTATCGATACTGCCAGACTCTCGGCAATCGCTAAACCTACCTTCTCGAGCTTTACGATCACAAGATTATCGATATCGAATCCCTAGGTTCTGGTTTCGCCATTATTGGATTCCTTGTGTTCGTGGTTATCTTCATTAGGTCTAGTAGGACCATAATCGTACAGAAGCGTACGCGTTCCATATTATAGGTATCGACACTTATGGGTCCAAGTGTACACCGCAAGTTAAGTACGCATTCAAAATTTTTATATCGAATTGCATAAACTGTGGGTATCTTACGAACCATATTATTTCACCTTCTTCGATGGAATAATATACATATATGGAATAATATATATATCGAAACTGTACACAGGGTGTTTCACGCATGATTTTCCAGCCACTTCCGTATGGCAGAAGCACTTCTGTTTGTCGAACAAAAATTTATCAGTTATCGAATCGTGCAATAACGATAATTTTGCTTGTTTTCCTTTTTTTTTCCAAATAGGATCATATTCTTTTTCCATTGACACGAATTTGAAAAGCACGTAATTTCACGTCTCTATCGACAAGGGTACTATTTTTTTTTACTGTGAATGGAAATTGACGCATTTAATTTTTTATCAACAATGATATTAGACTTCAGATTGCAGAATAAAATAAAAATAGACCGTTGCTGGAAAATGATCATTGATGAATTTGCGTAATGAAGTAACGAACCAAGTGAAAAACATGAAATTACACACCTTTTGAGTTCGTCTCAATGTTCCCTACGTAATAATGAAAAACGAGAAAAAAAATCTGGTTCTATTTGAGAAACATAGCCTATGGAAACAAACTACTTTCGAAATTCTACATGACCGTTTATTATCGAACAGTTTGTTGTACACTCGACGCTGATCAATTTTTGTTTTCGAAAGTTTCTGCGGCCGGGCGGCCAGCAAACGACTGAACAACCGTTTACAAATCCATTTTGCAACAAGCAATCGAGCCTTTCGTTTCGAGAGAATTTCATTGCGTGTATTTCACGTGGCGATCGATGCTTCGAGTGAATAGAATTATTCAGGCAATTAGTCGAAATACTCTGTACGATCGATCTCCACTTACGCAAACACGATTCCCCAATTACGTCTTTGTCAATTAAATGTCGTCCGCTCTTTGACAACTCTTTTCCATGGATATCTGCTCTTATTTGTATATATATATTTCGTTGAGCGTTGCTTCGCCGCAACTGGGTTAAATACTGTATAGGCGCAGTAGAAATACAGGGACAAGCCATAAATGTATATTAATGAAACTACCTGTGCGACGGAAGCCACTTTTCCCTGGTGCGGATGTCAAAGAAAATTCAAGATCGGCTGGAACCTTCGTTTTGCTTCTAAATTATGTATTGCAGGACGACACAAAGGCCTTCTTTCTCTCCTTGGAACGCGTATAAACGGCACGCGATCGCCGCAGAAATACTTTTTTTGATCCCCCTTGCAGGGATTTCAGTAATTCTCTCCTCGCACTTTCGGCTCGCCTCGAGTCG
>NIPQ01049586.1:0-10104 GCA_002806875.1 Lepidotrigona ventralis hoosana | reverse complement strand
CCCGTGCGAATTCACGAAACCGAATCGAACCGAAAAAAAAAAAAAATGGTGAACGCAACTCGATCGAATTCGGTTGATCCCTCCGGTTGCGAATGATGAACGCCCGAACGCGCGACACGGCGCGTGCACCGCGTGAACGCGATCCGACGCGCGCGATATCGCCGACTTTTTGACTCGGCTGGCGCGCGGCGTTGCACGACCGGGCCCCGATGCGCACAGCTGCGGCCGGTGCCTGTCCAGTTCCGACGGAAGTCGATGCCGCGCGCCAGCCAAGCGTGCGAACGCGCGCGCGCGACATTTGCGGCTCGTTTTGTCCACCCTCGCGGGGAAACAGTTCAGCCTATCGAGGCGCTGCTCGCGAGGAAGAGACGACTCGGGTGCTCGATCGGGCGTAGCAAGAACGAGTTGACCGGATGGCGTGCTAATTAAAACCGTGAACAATTGACCGTTCTCCGATAATTAATTCCATCGCCGGTGATAACGTCACGATTCGTTCCGTTGCAGGTGAAACGCGCGGCTTTGTCCTCGGCGCGGCGCTTCGATATTCCTGACACGCCGTCACGTTGCACGCGCCGTTTGTGCCGGCCCGATTTCTCTACGTCGCCCGATACCACGCTTGTTACTTCCATAAACTAATACGATCGTTTAACGGTCTGTCAGCCGGATGAGCGCGCCAGCCGGTGTTGCTGTTTCACTGTCGCGTTCCTCGTGCCACGTTAAAATAGCAAATTATCGGGAAGATGAAGTCGTTTGTCCGCTGTTGAGATAAAGATTCGGTGGAAGATGACTCGTTGGAGTTCCAAGGTTATTAACACTATCGTGACGACATTTGTAAAACAGTGATTGGCAGCACTTTCGCGACATTTGCGATTCCAATTTTAACACATTCCAATTTTAATTGATATTCTAACGAAAGTTTTTTCGTAAAAGGAAAATAGCAGAATCTTTCACTTTGGTTTGTATATGAAATAATAACACTTTGTACTGTGCATCGCCAGAAACTTTGACTTTAATACTATTCTGGTAGATGTAAGTTATTCTCGCAGAGTCAGTTTTACACCGCGATTAATATAAACGAAAAGTCATGAATACAACTTTGTAAAAAAAAGGATCATATAACATAATTTAGGTACTTGGACTCATTTTAAAGCATCGAATTTTTATTTTCACTGCCTTTAATTCGCTTTTTTTTTACAGCAAACGATAAAGTGCTCTTTTCTTAAAAAAAAAAAAAAAATTGTGAAATTTCGCACGTATGTAAAAACACTGAAAAATTTTATTTGCGACTAAATCCATCATGGTCTTGAAAATTGAAGTTTTTCCCTCTACAATGACTCCTCAGAACTTACTATAGCATTTTTCTTCATCATTTTATTGAACTTTGAAAAATTCAAGAAATCCTAACGTTTCGTTTAACCTTAATGTTCAAAGTTTAGTAAAACGGCAAAAAAAAAAAACAGAGAAAGATCGTCCAGCAAGTAAAACAAAATTTTAATTTTCTAGACCATGGTAATTCAAATCATGAGAAAAGATCTTTTCATGTTTCCTCACTGGCTACATTTTGTAAGAACAAACTTAAAAGACAAAGTAGAAGCTTTAGACTTTAAAATAATAACCGAGTAGATTGTTGCACGATTCTCTGTTACAAAGTTATAACAGTTTAAAGCATCGACAATTTTTCATCGAGTGTCGTGTGTCCAGTTGTGCAGCTCGAAACTACGTGGACACCTATCATTTTTACGGAGCCTGTGATATATAATACGCGTACAAATTGCGGGTTTTTATGCATTCACGGAGAAAATGATGCGTATAATGCAGAAGATGTATAAAACATCGAGCAAAACAGAGTGTATGCTTGTTATAATATTTATCAGTGTGAAACGAAAGCTGAACAACAGAGTTATTGACAATTTTACGGAAGAATGACACGTCGGTGATCTTCCTCCGGTTCTCCAGATTAAACGAGTTCATTTGACGAAGAACAGCTACGATCATGGCTGCACGTGTGACAAGTGCACGTGATACAAATTGGTCCCGAGATTTTTCGCGGATAATAGCTAATCCTGTTCCACGCATACGTGCATAATATATTTAATTTCCTAAAACTTGAGGTGATTTAATTGATTGGATTGTGCATCTGATTTGCAAACGTCACTACTCTTTTGAAGCCACTATTATTATAATGTATAATAATACGCACTCTATATGTATAATATACATTATTATAATATATAGTATTATTATATGAATAAATTTAAAACTCGCACTGTGGACTTATAATTGTATGTAAAATACTTTAGCTGTTTTAACGGGATCGCGCTGTTCGAATTTCGTGCTAAAAATTTCTCACGACATTGTTGAAGATTGATTTGAAGAAGCGCGATCGTAATTTCGTGATTTTTCCAACAACCTCTGGTCAAAAATCAAATAACAAAAGATCTCACTTCTCGCTATAATACTCGTGAACAAGACGTTCTATTTTATATATTAATCATTTTCTTTTGTCATGCTTGATTTCACCAGAGACACGCGCAGCGAACATTGGCGAGACCTTTCGAATGAATACGAAAGATTATATTGTTAGAGATATTAGAGATAAATCGCATGTTTTAATGCATTTTTTTACGAACCGCGGCTGAAATAGAATTGTATTTAATTTCGTGGGGAAACTTTGTGAAACTCGAAGCGAGCCCCAAACGAGATGAAGTTAAGGAGTGTTCTTAGGAGATCTAAAATGATCTCTGAATTTTTCTCAAAGAATCTGACAATAAATCCAAGAGATCAACTTAATTAACTTTGTTTAACAGAAATAACAATATGCTTAGTACGGTATCATAACAACTATATTCTAATAATCTTGTTATAATGATTAAACTGAACAATCTATCGATTGAAGTCTTAATAATAATATAACGCTCAAATTTTTTTTTAAGGAGGAGTGATTAGCTTTTGATCACTCTACGTAACTCGATCGCCTTAAATATCTCTGTTATTTTTGAAAATAAGAGAAGACTTTATTAATAAAAATTACTTAGTAATAATTTTTTTTGATAGTTGGGCAGATACGAGGTCATTCTTTTTTCTTAAACAAAATAATATATTAACCAATGCAACTTGGTTTATATACTCTATAGAAAACGTATTAATACAAAAAACACAATTCACACATTCTTGAGATCATACTGTCTTTATTTTTCACGCATAGATTTCACTTCGTTTAATGATCTTGAAATTTCCAAAATTTCACCTACAAGAGAATCGTTATTTCCATTTTACGGTCCCCTTTGTACCAAAACAATTTTCATCGACCAAGTTTTTCCACGTCTTCAAATACAAATACAACGAAAATGTTCAATATGATGAATTCACTCCATATAAAACAGTGTCAATATAGCAACAATTTCGGATTTACAAGTGAATTGCACGCATGCATCTTTTATAGAGGAGAGGCATCAAACGCGCAAGAATGCGGTTTCATTACTTAAAACTTAATGGGTTTAGACAAGTTAATTAACGAGCGTAGCCGCAGTTGTGTTTATATTCGCTCGAGCGAACCAGCGAATTCGCTCGGCCGTCGTCGTTGACTTTCGAGAGAAAACGAATCAACATTCGACGAGTGAAAATCGTTGATTAACATTTCGATATTATTTCGCCGAATAAGTTGTATTACGAGAGCTCGTAAATATCGATCGTTTCCTCTTTCGTCGCGATCCACGGCTGTTGAGACACAGTACAAATTGACATACGTTCTCTAGAGACAGTCTATGTACACTCTTGTCCAGGGCAACGCCGAGCTTACTTTGAACAAAATTAAATGGCATTGCCTAATTTTATTCAAAATAAGTAAATCAATAATTATATCTTAATTTTATTATATTTACACGATCAAAATGAGCCAATTTTTAGAAGTCTGTTATTCGTACAACATTTTTCGTTAAAGAAACATCTAAGTAGCGTAATTAATAAAAACAAACGTATCATTAAAAGCCTCAAACACCTCAAAACACAAATGAAGGAGCAAAATTTGTCTCGAACTTGTGAGACATCACGTGAATAATTACTGAGTAATCAGTGGAACTGCTATTTAAATTTCAAGTGAAAGAGCTTGAAGAATTTTAATCTTAATTTTCAATTTCAACTATCAATATGAACGATATTTATTCACTGAAGTGATTACTCTGTATGAACTGTCAGCAGTCAATTGTCTATCAGTCTGTATTATGTTTGACGACGGGACGCGACGCCATAGCAAAGGTTGACGTCTCTCTCGTTCTAGCAAACCCTTTAGGAAATATAATCGTCCGTGAAAACGCGATATTATTCCCCCAGACTTGAAAACTCGATTCGCCACTCACCGCGAATCCCGAATCTAGCTTTCTTACGCGAATTACTTTGGCCGGAGTTTACAAACGTTATTTAAAGTTTTCGAAGAACATCCGCGAGGAGAAGTCTATCCGTTCACCGGGCCGGGGCCGTCTCGTCCGACACTACCTCTCCCGATTTCTCTTCCGACGCCGGAATTCTTGCTCGGACTCTCCTCCTCCCATCGGTTCTTTTGCTCTCGCTCCGTTCCGCGCGCCATTTCTTAATTCAGGATTAATTCAATTTCACGCTGTCGACCGTCGTCCACGTTTACCTCGCCCATTGATTCCGCTCCGGAAGTTGCGCGCGATCGTCGTCGCGTCGCCAGCGAAATACGAACTGCAGCGTGGATCAGCGTTTCTTTAACGCTTTTCAAATAATTCCTTATCGCCGGAGAATCGTTCGGACATTATTTCAAAAGTGTTCGTTTTGTTTATTTATTTCTTATAAATAGTTTACACCTTTTTTTTCGCCCAAGAAGTTCACGCTGCTAAATTTGGAAATCGTTCGAAACGAGAGTTATAATGTATGAGTCAGTATATTATTTAGTTAGTTACTTAGCTAGATGTTACAGCAGAAGAAAAAAATTGTTTATCACCATCGTATGAACTATATTGAAATGAGCAAAGTCCCAAATTTTGTTGAATTTTGCATTTGACGAATTTTCCTTTCTAGTCATTCGTTTGCGTGAATGTGAGGATTTCACGGTCCTGGAATTAAGGCCGCAGGGATCAAGAAACATGAACGTACACACCATCGGTGACGAACTTCATCCTATAGAATCGATAGAATTTTTTTCTCGCTCGCGCCATCGTTTAAACCGCCCTGCCAACTTTCCACCCGCCCAACTCTCTCTCTTTCTCTGTTCCGGTCGAGTTTTCCCCGACGATGGAAACGGAAGCGAGGAACGAGATCCGTTCGCGAGTTGCCCGTCGATGGCAATAAACGAAACGACCTCCGGGCCCCGGAAAAAGCGACTATAATACGTTCGTTAACGAGCAACGATCAAAAGTTTCAGCGAAAGTACGTTGATTAAGCATACTTTAAACAGAAATCTCGTTTGAAATTCTGATCCGGAACTCGGCCGCTATTCAAATGATCGTCCTTGCGCGTCCTTTTTCGGCCGATCGCGCTCAGCCACCGGTGGAAACTTTTTCTCCAATGACGACGAGAGTTCTTTCTTCTTCTTCTTTTTTTTTTTTTTAATTTGAGGGCTGCGCGCTATCCACAGCGTGTCGCGCTCGAATCGAATCGGTTCTCCTTTCGAGTTGGTATAATTTGAGAGACGGCCAACGAGAGCCACTGTTTCGTATCATAATTCCAGAGCAAATTTACACGCGATCGATAAGGTGCCCAACTATGCAAACAGATCAATCGTATCTCTCCGTGGGCCATGGTGAAGCGAAAATTACCGTCGAATTGCTCTCCGAGTCCGAACTCGGTGTTTACCAGAGTCCGTTTTAACGGCGTTGTTCGCACCATTTGCGAAAACGATTCGCAACTCTGGCACGCCTCGTTGAAAGGGTATAAACTCTCGCGAAAAAATGTCATCGAACGGGGAACTGCGTGAAGTTGCGCTCTGTCTCGCGCAGAGCATCAAATTCCTGCCTTCTCTCGATCAAAAGGCCGTAAACACGTTCCACCGATAAATGTTAAGGCTGGGACTGCATGGGCGTTCTATACACTGTCTACTGTACGTTGCGACTCTGATGACGAAGGTACGTGAGCGTGGAACACGCTCTGATACGCTCGCGGAATGCCAGTGTCGCGTGTCGAAAATAAAACACGATGGTAATGCGTAATGTTGATTCGATCGAGGTAAGGAATTGGAAAACATTTTTCATAGAAAAATCGTGCATTGCATGACGTGAAAATGATAGAACTCTGATAGGAGCATGGAGAGGCCAAATTATGAAATGAATAATTCTGTTCTGTTCGAGGTTCTCTAATGTATCGATAATTTTGTTTCTTCTTTTTTTTTAATATCACGCACAGAGTAGCAAGATATTCAATTCTTTTTAGATGCGGTGCGTAACACGTCCATAAAATGCTTGTTCTGTCGAAATTTGGTAAAATATCAACATTTCCACGAAAAAAAAGGATTCTCGTTTTCTGCTTCAGGAACCGCAATCAAATACTTTGCAATCGAAATAGCATACTTCAGTTTAAGATCCTTAACGAAATATATCAACGCTTACTTGGAAAAACTTATAACATGATTTTCTTAAATATATCGTTTAAACAAATGATTCTTTCGCAAAATGATATACACCATTAAATTCGTCGTTAAAGAACATTTTCAATTTCATCAGTTCACACAAGAATTGCATTTTCATCCCTTTAACATCGACAAAAAAAAAAAACAAAAAAATATGTGTCAAATATTTTTTCGAAAACAACATTTATACCAAATTGTATCAAAATCGATGATTGATACTTCGGTATGTTCCCTGTTCGGCGTATAAAACGATGCCAAGACAATCTTAACCTCTAAAATTGCTAACGCGACACAACGTTAGGTAACGCGCGGCGCGGCGGTGTCGTCGTGGGAAATTTCATTAAACGCGAAATCCGGTTGATCCGATTCGTCCGTTAAAGGGCTGCGGCTGGCAAGGATAATGCCGGGAGTCGGACAGTTCGAGGGGGAGTAGGAACGCTTTGATCCTCGGTCAAAGGCCAACGTCTCCGAAGGGAGAGCGAGCGACGTTACCGTGGGCTCCCTTGGCCTATTGTGGCTCCCATTGTTGCGCAAACTGCATTACAACCGGAAGTGGTCGCGACCTCCCTTCCGTGGCTCGTAACTCAGTGTCTCGCGGCCGGGTGCCGGCTTTGCACAATGCAACGGCAACTGCACAGCCTGGTAACACCAGCGTCAGACATCCACGCTACGGCACACCGCGCGACGTAACGTTACCGTTGCGTCGTCCGACAGGCTGTACGTCCTGTCCGACCAACTGCCGAGAAACCTCGTGCCCCGTGATCTTAATCCTCTCGAGGACTCACCACCTTAATCGGTCGCCTCGGGCGAGAACGTCGTTTCCAAGGAGTACACTCGTTCATCGATTTCGAACGAAACTACGTTAGCTACGTTTGGATGTTCGGATGAATGAACATCCCCCCCCCCCTCCACAGTGAATGAGCGTTGCTCATATACTACGAAAAATTGATGTCATTCTTCCTTTCCAGTTCAGTGTTCGAATTTTTACAGTATGTTTTATAAAATCTAATGTGGGCGGAAAGCGGAAACACGAATGCTTCGTTAAAAAATAAATCGTGACGTGATTAATAGGAAAAATTTGTAGTACAGAAGTATTATCGTTTGGTATGAAATTAATTGATTGACAAGAATCAATACTGCGTGTGAAATTCAGCAAAGTTGATATAAGATTTGGCCTGCAATTTCAATTGTATGTAAGGCTTTACGTTTCATATTTTTGTCACAACTTTCTCACGAAGCATATATCTACTTTTCCTACATGATATTTTAGTCCTACTTAAAATAGGATAAAATTTGAACGCTCTGTTCGCCGATATATCGGACTGCGAGTTTAACGATAATGGGATTACGAGTTTCACCGGATAACTGGAACGCAAACGCTCATCAACGGGTACGAACGAGCGAAGAATTTTCGCAAGTTGCATCGTAATCCATGGAATTTCGCGTGAGATTCTCGCCGATTTCTATCGCCGCGCTCCGAACGATAACTCGACACCGAAGCTCAAGACTGAAGCGTGTCTTGTCTAGTCCGCGATTAACGACTCTTCAGTGTATCAGGTGAAACTTGTAGCGGTAATCGGCGAAAGCGTGCACGTTAACCTCTTCGGTACACGGAGAATCATTGGTAGCGTGATGTTACTTCACAGCTGAGGGTAGGCGAAGTGATACTTTTACGTAGAACACGTATTTTGTAAAATGAACAATTACGGATTTCGTATGTTTCTAATTTTTATAAGCCCAATCAAGAATATATCGATCATTAATTGTTAATTTATATATTATATATTAATTATTTTTATACGCATTTACCTATTAGAAATCTATCAACGTCAGATGTCTCTCGATATCAATTTTATTCTGATACTTTTTCACTGCCAATAACATGCAGGTGGACTGTTTTAAATGTCTCAACTTGCAGAAGAATAATTACAATCAACGTCTTAATATCCATCGTCAGAATGATAAATTATATCGAGAAACTTGCGTCGTATTCTTTCTAAAACGGATGAAAAAAAAAGACCAAACAGCGATCAATAACGAAGTTTTTAAAGTTTACACCTGTAATCGTCTTCAGCAAGTACACCCTAAACAACGATACATCATTATTCGCCACTAAAACAATTATCGTTCATTTATCATTAATAAACAGCCTGTCGATAGTTTCGAGCATTCGATCCTGTTGCCAGCGTGCTCGATGGCCCTCCATCTCGGCAGTACGAGCGGTTGTTCTTTCGAGAGACAAAGACGATCGTTTCGTCCCTCGACGTGCTCGTCGTTCCCTCCACGCGCTCCGTTCGCCTCTCCTCTTTTTCTCTCGAGTTGTGTGTACATCCGTCGCGAAGGTCCCGCGTTATCGACACTGGCAGTCGTCACCCACTAGACGATGCCGAGAGGGACTAAGACCTCGGACAACAATGGAGATCCCGGGGGATAAGGTGCTATTAATAATTCCGAAGCGACGTCGTTACGCTTTAAGCGCAGCAACTCGGCTGCCCTCGAGGGGGAATCTCGAAGGGGTGGAAGCGGAAGTGGGGTAAGCTAAGCTATTCGTTCTACTCTCTAGAGGCCGACATCTCAATTAGCCTGCTTGCCAGCAAACTACATTCCTCCCCGCGATGCAGTCCGTCTGCGATTCACGTCGTTCAACGCATAATCAATTCTTCCCGGTTCGAAAATTCCTCGGCCATCGTTCACCCTCTCCCTATTCTTCGTCCTTCTTCGATATCCGTTGCGTATTCCCTTTTCTTTTTTTTCTTTTTTAAGCTCAGCAGAGGACGAGGNATTAATCTTTCCTGTTCGTCCTTTTTTTTTTTTTTTTTTCTTTAAATACTCATTTATTTCTTGTTTGTTGTTTAATTGTTGCAATGACAAATTTGTGAGTTTGTGAGAACCCTTTTGGCACATGGGAAAGTTGTCAATTATCGACAGTTGTCGATATTTGTCGATTACAGACGAGCAGATTCGTGACGTAATAATTGGAAAGTAACTGTTGAGACAATTAACAGGCTGACAGAGGATCGATTTACTTTTTTCACGTGAGGATCATCCTCTGGTCGGGCGAAACGAAAATAACAATACACTCAAATTGTCTGTATTTCGAAATTACCTTCCCTAGCAGAAGATTTAATAAACTTAACTTCTCCGAAACTTCTCTCCTTGCTCTCCTCGCAGTCTTTTACGTAACCCTTAAGCCTCAAAACTTGATCTTTCCAGGGTAAATTTAACGCGATTCGATTACACGAAACTCGGCGGGACGAGAGTCACAGCTCGGATCCATTCCTGATTCTCAGGATCCTCCGGATCGTTTCGCGTTTAATCCTCGCGCCGCGAAATTCGCGTAAAATCCTTTGAGATCGCTTTGTTGTCTCCCGAACGGAAACAACCGTGTCGATCCCTGCGCGTCTCAGAAACTCGCGAATCTTTCGAGAACGCGATTTACGTGCTCGAAGGGCTGGGGTCGATCGAAATTTAAACTCGCCCCGAGTCCCCGTGGTGCTTCTTTTTTTTTTTTTTTTTTTTTTTTT
>NIPQ01049558.1:0-10090 GCA_002806875.1 Lepidotrigona ventralis hoosana | reverse complement strand
AAAAAAATATCGTTCGAAACGCTTTCAGGCAAGAACAATCGCAGACCTGGAATTTGAAAATTCGTTCACACAGCAAATGTGGAGCGATTCAAATACGATAGACTCGCCGACCAAGCAAAACGTGCATAAGTGCGTATTGAACTTGATCGAGCCTGGTGCTGGTGGTCACCAGCTTCCCAGAGACGAAGAAGAAGAACTCGCCGGGATAGTTTAGTCCGGCGGCGACAGATCGATGACGTCAGCGGATCCGGCTATTTTTAACCATGGAAAAAGGGGATGAGGATGGAGGCCGAGGGGTGGCATGGCGTGAGTAGCTCCGCACCACGGCCGCTTCGGAGGGATTGGCAAGGGCTGGTGACATCCCCCTAGAGGGTGCTCCGCTCGACTCATTCATCCTCCTGACCTAGAGAATGGAACGAGAAAAGGGGTGGCGAAGTGGGTGGCCGACGTGGAACGCGCGTGCGCGCTCTGACCTCGTCTTTTTCGTTCAGGCAAATTCACAGATGCTGCGGACAGCATGACCGTACTGATAAATAACTATAGATTCCGCGTAAGTCGTTACTTTTATCTCGATGTGAAGAAAATAGCTAATTAATTTGAATAATTTTCTGATGTGACCAATATTTTTTTATTCTCGTCCGTGTTCAACGTTAATTGATTCACGTCAAGGTATAATGAATGAATGATTGGATGCAATTGGAAAAAATGATTCTTGAAAAAAAAATATTATATTCGAATACAATTCATTCATCGAATAAAATTCATTTCAATTGTTGTTGGAATCGTGTACGAAATTGCTAAAAACTAAAATTAAAATTTAAATAAATACAGTAGGATTCTTTATTAGTTCTAAAGTTATTATATGTATATGTACATTTTTTATTTTTTTTATCATAATTTTTTATCATGCAACTGATTGATTATTTGATCATTTCGTATATAATATCATATATATCATATAAAATGTATACTAATTTGCGTATAACGACATAACTATTAGTTTAAGAGATAGATTAATTTTATAAAATTTATCACATGAGAAATGAGAAACAACAAAGATAATGTGTTCTTGTCCTTATACGTAGATTTTGTAAAATTAAAATTAAAACATCCCTCCTAAGCTACTAATTTTTCTGACATAAATAGGTCAGTACATTTTTATAGGGAANTAAAAAAAAAAAAAAAAAAGAAAATTACACGATTCCATTTGAAAAAAGAAATAGCGTTGACCTTTAGTGTTTCAAACTAAATCGCTGTTTCAGCCTCGTTGGAACAAAACGAATTGTATTTGAAACATTTTTCGAATAACGAACGAATTTATAGATTGAAATAAGAACGAATGTGTTCTTTAGGCTAATTCTGAAGGCTAATGAAGTGAATAAAATGTATTAATTTCAACGACAAAGTGTACGTACATATACGATTCGATTTACACAGAGCTTCGAAAGTTGATTCGATCGTGTTAGAAAGGTTAATAACACGATCGTTCTTTGACCTCAACGTCCTCGACCGATCGTCAGTGAGGTTTTTCCGCATGAACAGATGTCTCGCTGGTTCACTGGAATCCTCGTCGCTGTGAAACCCTGACGTCGATCGGCATTCCAACGGAAGTTTCACTGGGACGATTCTGCGACGATTTCCGGAAGTCTCTTCGCTCCGCTTGCGCGATTGTTTCGGGTGAAACGACGAGCTCGTCAATTACTAACTGATAGTTTTGCGGGATTTAACTCACTGATTTCTGAATCAATCACATTTCGCCGTTAATCGGGGACAATGAATTTCTCGGATAGATGATGATAATTTCATTGAAAGGACAAGATTACTCTCCAATTGATACTTCGATGAATTTTAAATGATTTTTAAATTTTTTTTTTAACGAAGATTCTCCGAAGATTCGGCGACATTGACATCCACAAGGATTCAAATGGGCTGTTTTTGAAATGAAATTATCTTTGTTTAAATTGATTTTGTAATTAACTTTGTCAAGTTGATTGAAACGCAACTTTAATTGTGTGATTATAGAATATAGAAGTTTCTAATTCATAAGCCAATATCTATTTTATTTTCACAAATTTCAATTTCTATTAGATAGAAGATAACAAGAAATCTAACGCTAGCATTGTTTATCCTCTTTTTTTCTACTAATTTTCAATATTTCTGTGTCGAGTAACTAGGAATCTAAATATAGCTATCTATTTCTTTTCTTTTCAATAATTTTAAATATCTCTATACTAAGAACCTAATACTTGTATATTTATCTACTTCTCTCTCAATAATTCTCCATATTTCTAGCAGACATTTTATAAATTTCAATTTCAATTTACATGTTATTGAGAGACCTATTTATACTCTTTTCTTTCAATAATTTTCAACATTTCTATGTTGAGTAAGTGTTCCAGAAACTTAAAAGAAATTCAACACTAGCATAGTAATTATCTATTTTTTTTTTTTAATGGAAATTTATAAATTTGTATGATACAGCAAGAAACAGATTGTAAATTTAAAAGATAGCTAGAAATCTAATACTACAACTATCTATTCTTCTAGCAATAATTTTTAACATTTGTATGCTAAGAATCTAGTAATAATAGTATTTATCTATAATGTATCCATAATTATCTGTCAATAATTTTCAATATTTCTATATTGAGTACAAAATTCTATAAATTGTACATTTAAAAAGACACTAACATACTAATTATATATTTTTCTTTCAATAATTCTCAATGTAGCTGAAATTCCATAAATTTAAAAAAAATAACCAAAATTCTAATGTTAGGACGATCATCTATTTTTCTTTCAAAAAATTTTCAACTTTACAGCTTGGATACTAGGAACTTGACACTGGCACTGAAATCCTACAAACTATAAATTTAAAAATCTAAATGCAGTATAATATAACATATTTCTATGCTAACAACTTGACTGAGCTGATATTACATACAAGTCGTTTATTTTGAAATATCACTTCATAGTGAATGCAAAATGGCAATTCGCTAAAACTAAGGAAAATCTACGCACTATAAATGACAAATGCAAATAAATCTTCTCGCAAGAATTTTTCCAGGCACGTTAAAAAAAAAACAAAACTTGAAACTTAAAAAATGTGTGCCATTTTCAAATTTATCCAACTCTCAATGTCAACATCGAGCATAGTGAAACATTTCACGAACTTCAACCTCAATTCGAACGATACCATAGTTGCTTACTTCTCTCTCTCACACACACAATGTGTGACATTTCTATCCCATAAAAATTAGAAATTCCCATGGAATGATGAAATTAAAAAATGGCCACAAACGAGAAGGGGAAGTTCAGGCTGCGCCGCGCGGATGAACGAAACATATACGACGTTGGAAATAAACGCAATTATAGAATATAATAATAAACGGTGCCGTTTTCGCGCGTTAGGTCCGTCGTGCACTCTGCGGCTTGCAGATAGCTTTCTTCAGGTTCGCACAACAACTGCGAACTGGGTCGACGGGGTAGGGATCGATGTGACGTAAATGAACGAAATTCCGCTTGGGAACGAGTTATTACATCGCGACGTTTCTTCGTCGTTGCGTTGAGATTGAAAGGAAATCGGGACGAAGGAGAAGCTAAAAGAAAAAAAAAAAAGAAGTAGAAAACGAACAGAAATATAATAACGATTTCTGTCTCGAATTATTTCTCTCCCCTTCCCGTTCTTTCTTCCAACTCTTTCAACACTTTCAATGAGTTTGTAACACAATAAGGAGTAATTACGAGAGACGATTGAAATAACGAGTTCGCATGGAAATGGTAAGAGAAATGGAGGATGATAAATCGCAGTCGCTGCTCAGTGAATTATTACGACTCTTATTCGCAATTTTTGACATCTTATAAATCTTTCGCCAATTAATTCTTTATGAACGAGGTCTTGGTACGTTTTAATATCATTAATTTCGATTAAGGAATCATTATTAACGATAGCTTCAGCATAGATTTTTCTTAGAAAAAAGTCTAAGTCACACACGGGTATTTTCTTCAACAGATAAGGGAAGAAACGTGCAAGCATATTTGAAATTTTAGACAAATATAGCTAATAACGGTACAATTAATTTCCTTGATTCTTGAAGTGAACTTTAAATCTGAGTTTAATAGTGGAATTATCATCATTAGAAACATAAAGAAATATTAGAGAATTATGTAATACCTTCAAACATGTGGTACATACAATAGAATTAGTAATTTAATTACTTTAATAGTCCACTTGAGGATTAAAAGAGTGAAGACATTTTCACAAAGAGATTTCAATTTTCGTTTCGTGTTATCGGTCGTCGATTAAACTACTTTCAATTTTAATCGTTAGTTGAATACCTCATTAACGATCGACTGCTGAAACTTCTTTCCATAGTAAAATTCGCGTTTTCCATGTCTTTTCGTTCATAACATTCTTTTATCATTGCTTGTTTATTTAATTTCGAAGGAGTTGAAAATAAGTTAATCAATCTTGAAATATTATTTCAAATTCGAAGCTAACGACCAACAATTGCCAATTATTACACTATTAAACGATGAAATGAATCCACCATCCATTTCTCGACGACTAATTTCGCCAATCGTAGATCGTAATTCGATCGTGATACATTAATTTTAACTGATTGCAAGGATTAATCAGCGAATGAAAGCTACCCACTCGCTTTAGAAACTTCAAAAACGTGGCCAGCAAGAGAACCACGAAATCACTGTTCCTCGCTGCTAAAAGCTCGGTAACGCGTTAAAAGCTCGAGCTCGGCCCGTGCCGCGTTAGTTCCACGTCTCTGGCCACACCGACCCCCTCCCGAGTTAATTTGTCAAACGAAGAAGACTCCTCGTCTGATTTCTACGTCGACTTTCCGCCCTACTTCACTCCGCGGATCCACACCGCCGCTGCAGCATCAGTTCAAAAGTGTATCGTTGAATTATTCATGGCGCGTTTTCTTTTGGCGTTTTCGTTAGCGCCGACCACTGCGACCGGATCCCCCTCCGACATGAAGTCCCTCGTTAAAATGTTTGTACAGTCTGAATATCGCCGTAGGAAAATAAGCCCAATCGTCGAACCTGGCCGACACTGGGGTGTATTAATAAACAGACAACTGGCTTCCGCCAGTTTTCTCCGCAAATCAGAATCTAGCTCTGAATTTCTGAAACGTCGGCCTTCGTGTAGAATGTTTCATTAGTACACTTCGTTGTACAGTGTGCTTGATGAAGCACAGATGTGGTGCAGTTGTACGCGAAATGAGTCAGAAAGGAGGAATAACTTCGTTTCGATGTAACGTGTGACATCTTCGTCGTTTTTGAAAAACTTTGTTAAAAAGAAAAAAATGATTCAAGATCATTTCGATATAATCTCAATTTTTTTCAGGTGGAATGATTTCTGCTCCACGAATATTTTTTTTTGCTCCATATTGTGGATCGATGCAGCTCGACATTCTTTATAAAAAAAAAAAAACAAAGTATTAACTTTGCATGTCGAAAAACTATTAAAGAGTTATTAAAGAAATAAGAGACAAGAACAGTGCATATATTATAATGATCTTATTTTTCAATAACAAAAAATACTGTTACAAACAACATTTGCTTAGAAAGAAATTACTGCTTCGCCATAATCGTCGTCTCTAAATCCCAGTTTTATAAATCCCCTTGTAAATTATTGTCAAATCTACAAAAAACGCTAATATATGATTTATACTAACTTTTGCGTTAATATATAATTTATTTTCAAATATCGTCAATAGAACATCAGAGATTTCATTGTTCCAAGTACACTTTATTATTTCAAAAATAGGTCGATCGTAGATACAGCGTATATGTAATTCGAGTACAAGTTATGAATTGTCCATCACTCAATCATTTCAATAATTCATGCTGTATGTTCATAATATAATGTCCGTATCCATAGCATAGACGTGTTTCAATCTTTTGATCAATAATATTTCAGATCTGTAGCACGTAATTGCAACAAATATTTTGCATCCCCCATATAAATTTTCAGATGCTTTCGAATTTCACTTAATCGCAGTGTTAATAAAATTTCAATGACAATGTAATACATTCCACGACTCGATGCTTCCTTGATTTCCAGCGTGCATGATTCACAATCAAGAATCATCCCTTTTGAAAATACCTCGACGATCGGATTAAATCGTTCCACGGAGAAACGTTAACAATTCAGAAGAGAATCCCGAGTTTCCTTGATAATAAACTGTTAGATCTCTGCTGGAGCGAGCATTATACGCGGGCGCAATGAAAGACACGGCCCTCTTTCTGCTTGATAATCAAAGAGCCACCCCCTGACAAAAGCAGCGTGCACGTGTAACGCTTCTTTCCGCGGTGAAAGATGTATCGCTCTGGCTCTTTTGCCTACCTTTCGTCGCGGCTGTGTAAAATAGGAAAAAAGGGAGGAAGGGGGGGGAGGGAGGAAAAGAAGAAGGAATGCAGCTAGGTTCTTGCGGGCCAGAGCGATAATACGTAAGAGTCGACGGTGTTTAATCGTGTCAACGACTCGCCGAGATCCTGGTAATTAATCTCGAGCCGCGCAAAAAAAACCGAGAAATTTCCCTAAGCCGCAAGGAACAATGGGAAATCGAATCAACTCGGAGGGGGTAAATAACCGTGAAATCTATTTATAAACGGATCAATGAAAGAAACCGAGAGAAATTTATGTCGCGTAGAAGTTTCGCGATCGCTCTATTGATTTTCCCTCGCCGAGGAATGTATTACGTCAAACTTTTTGAACTTCGACTTTGGCACCGCTCCTCCGCTCGACTTTCTTACGTTTCTCATGTAAATGTAGTGAAATGCCCGAGGCGAGCTGAATACAGCGAAACTGTTCGAACGCAGTGAAGATGTACGAAATTTATCTGTTTATTTTGATAACGTGTATGAAACTGTATGTACCGATCAACGAGTCGACTTTTTGATAAAAGATACAGAGAGTATCGCAGGATTAATTATCGCGTATGGTAATTATATCTGTATGATATAATTACTGTCATTTGCACGGGCTGAATTAATTTGACTTCACATTGAGTCGTTTGGAGATGAAGTATTCGTGCGAATATTTTGTTTGAAACAGAGTTCATTTCAACTCTGTGAATTGAATAATATATTATCTCGTCAAGCGTTATTTCGCCTGAACGTGAAAATAATTTTTCCCCGAATTATATCATTGCTTGGCTGTCTCGTTTCATTTTTTATTTTACACAGCAATTTATGCTTTTATTTTCCATCTTACTTATCGTGAATAAATTTCTTGAATAATTTCCAATCATTCTGACAATTGTCGATAGATGGTCTCATCGAATTATTTATTCTTTCATTTGAATGTAAGAAATTGAGTTGAGAATTATTTTAGCCTAATGTCAAATAAAGTTACATAAAATAATAATATTAATAATAATTATAATAATAATATTAATAAATAATAATTATAATAATAATAATAATAAGTAATATTAATAATTATAATAAATAATATTAATATTAATAATTATAATAATAATAATAATATTATAATCTAAAATAATAATAATAACTATAATAATAAATTAGTTGAAATAATTCATTCATTCAAAGTAAATAACGTAATGATTGAAGATTGGACCTAACCTAAACCTAAGTTTTCAAACCTTATATATTACTTATTAGAACTGCTTACAAATCTGACTTCTTTTCACGCTAACAAGGGAATATACCGAATTTGGAATCGCTAATTTTGATGAAATTTGGCATGAATAAGTAAAAAAAGCAGTAAGTATTGAACAATAAAATTAGCTTCCATTAAAACTGAAATATATTAACAACTCCAATATTACATTCTGCTTTGCACGTCTAGCGAGAAAAATTTGGAAATAATGAGTTTTGAGTTTTTTTATACTGAAAAAAATCAAGATTCTATTTTATCCGTAATTTGTGTTTGAATATATGATATTCAAGAAAATTTGTCAACATTCACTCGGAAAAACTTACCAAAAATACGGTTTTTTTTTCTGCAACAAACGGTACACGCTATTAAATTCATCGTTAAAAAAAAAAAAAACACTAATTTCATCAATTTACACAGAAACGAAATTATCTTCAGTAATATCCGAGACATTTAACAAAATATGTTTCGCACCCCGAACTTTGAGTTTTGAAAAATACGGGTCGAATATTTCTTTGGAAACTACCATTCGTGCCAGATTTCATCGAAATCGTTATTTCTATTCATTATATCTATAGTAAAGCAGCACATCGAAATCAGAATTACACCCTTCGTCCCCAGAGAGAAAGACAGATCGCTTAATTCGATGCGGTCGAATCGTCGCCAGTTGAACAATCCACGCACACAAGTTACGCAGAATCCTCCATACTCGTCGTAATCGCTCGCTTTGTCGCAAACCATAATCGATTCCCTTTGACGCTCTCTGACGATGGCCAGGCGGCGTCAGATCGGATATTGCGAACGATGCAGGTATCACGCAACGTTATCCTATCAATCAGGGATTCATCGATGATATCCTAGATCCTAGGGCCTAGGATCAGAAAGGAAGAAGCTGCGGCTAATTCTGCCACGGTCTGCAACGATGAGACGTCGATGCTTCGTAATACCTGATCACTTATGCGTGCGTAGCCGCAGGATCCAACGAGGATCAGGACTCAACGGCGCCACTCTGGTTTAACATTGAGCCCTTAATCTGCGCGTTATACCTCTTATCTGGGCCGGGCCACATCGAAAATTCAGTGCGGCTATTCATTATGGATTATCCGGCGTGGCTAATCAGCCGACCGGAAGACTATATTTCGGCCAGGCTGGGCCGGAAACCGACTATATCAGCTGGCACGGCCCGGTTAATTAGACATATTCGCCCGATAGCGAACGATCATCACTCGGTGTTTGTTTTATTTATGGCTACAATATTAGGTTTATTAGGGCCACGGTGTTGTTTTGTCCGGTCGATCGACCTGCTCAGAAAGGCAGTTAATTAAGGAACAATTGTTCCACGGTTAGAGCGTTAATTGGCCTGTTCGCGGACCCAGCGAGCACGCGCCCGTGTGCACAGAGATTGTCGCTAGTGACATTGTTGCAGAACAGCTAGAATGCTAGTCCCGCGATTTTATATACCTTCTTTCGTATTTTCAGTAACTTCGTTGCCTATGATAAATGAAATTTGGGCACACGTTCATATGTGCGTGAAATATATCTAGATTTATGAGAATTATATCTAGCATTTAGAACTATATTATATATAGCATTTAGAACATTTAGAAATATATCTAGATTATTTACATGTATTAGTATACTTCTAATATCAATAGTGCGTGCACAATATTTTAGTATAGGATATTCAGTATACTGTACTGAATTACTACATTTAGTATATTTTAATATATTTTAGTAAATTTTTATTAGTGTCTTTATTTTCATTAGTAATGCATTTAGTATATTTTATGAACATGTCTATCGAAATATCGAATTAATTATGAAATACAAAATGCACCTAAACTTTACTGCTGAAATTATAAAAACTGGTGAAGAAATAAAAGGAATTAAAATCTCATAATGTTTTCATTGAAGATACATAAATTTCTGTCACTAGCTAAATAAATAACAATTTAAAAAATATTATTTAGATACTATAATAAATTGCACTGTATTATATATACCAATATAGAATTAAAAATAATTCTATTTACTGTACAAATATGTTATCATCATTCTACATTAACATTAAGTGAATGTTCAAAATGTAAAATGCAACTTTATACGAGCTCAGTGCTCATTTTATTTCTCTTTTTTTTTTTTATGTTAAACTGACTTATCAGTATTTATCAGATGTTATCAATAACGTTACTAACATCTTTACCTGGAATCCCATTAAAATTTTAATTCATTTATTTGCTTTTGTTTTCGATAAATGGATTTATTCTCATCACAATTAACAGTACTGGTATGTTACTTGCAGATATATTACTGCTACAATTTCATGGAGGATGAATTTATTCATCCGCGGTAATACAAATTTTAATTAACGGATACTTTGTACATGTATATATTATATATATATATATATATATATATATATATAGAGAGAGAGAGAGAGAGAGA
>NIPQ01049557.1:0-26856 GCA_002806875.1 Lepidotrigona ventralis hoosana | reverse complement strand
AATATTATATATAATCTTTTTTCATAAATTATATAATGAATATAACACTTACAACATAATCCCTAGCTCTGCACATAAGTTCAGCAGGAATACCATTATGTGATGATACTGTATCTTTTGGGTATAGAAGTTCACTACTTACAACCCAATTTCCCTGTACTAAAACTGCTACTTGTTGCAAATATTTTAAAATAGCTACTACTTCTTGATCTGGTGATAAAATTGATCTCAATTGCGCAAAGGACATTACTTTGGCTAAAAAATAAATTTTTAATATTATCACACAATAATTTAAAATTAATATATCTTTAAAATACTAACCATCTTTCATGAATGTTTTAACTTGATCAAGAAGAGGTAAACTCCTAATATAATTGAGAGATGAAGTAGAGTTGGCAAAATCTGATGCTGATTCTTCTTTTATTTTTGGTACTAATAAATCTAAATATTGTTTTGTTGATATATTTAATGTATTTATAGTTTCATCAGTAGCAGAACAAAACATTTCTAAACGAGTAAGCTGAAAATATATGTTTGTAATAAATGTTTAATACAATATTTCAATGATAAAAAAGATAAAATATATACCTCTGCTTGAGAACCATTTGCTGGGACATAATTTGTATGAATCCATCTTTCTTCTAAACTTTTTTTAGTATGATGCTGAAAAGATTGTTCTTGCATCTTTTTCATATATTCAGGCTTCTGTCTAGCAAAAGTTACATTAACTTGTTTTGGACCTTCATCTTCCTCATCGTAATCTATACATTAAAGATTGTCATCATTGAAAAATTAAATTAAAAGCAAATTAAATTAAATCAATAGAAATTTATTACCTTCACCCATATTTTTAGCTTCATCTCTTAAACGTTTATCACTTTTATCTAAATAATCAAACCCTGGACGTAACTGAATAATTCCCTTCAGTGGTGTTATATGTAACTCCCCATCTTGAAATATGCCAACTCCATAATTGGAGCAATTTGGCAATACGCGAGAAGATTGTAATACTACTTTATCCATAATATTACTGTAACATGAAATGTAATATATAATATAAATTGAACAAATAAAACATTATTTATTTGTATGTATATTATTTATACTCTTTGAAATACCTATCAAATGCCTTTTCATCATCTTCTTGACTAGTGTTTCCATCGCCATCAGCATTAATTGCAATTTGTTCGCCCTTACTTTTATCATAATTGACATTATGTATATCAATTGATACTTCTATGCGAACTTCCTGATTCTCTGGCTTTATTGAACTTTTTAAGAAACTGGCATTGTCATAACCTTCTCCAGAAGGGCGAACGGGATATTGAAAAACAAATAATTTATCTGCAAGTGTTTTTGAGAGATATACTGGAATCTAAAAGAAATTTAAAATAAAAATTTGTCATGCTTTAGTAAATACTGATATAACGTCTACAGTTAATTAATATATACAAATTATCATATAAAATCATATCAAGTTGCAAATTAGTATTTACAAAAAAAATAAAAAAAAAAAAAAAAAAAAAAAAACTGTAACAATACAATTTAGAAACATAACCTAAAAACTGAATAACCAAAAAATAAAGATTTGCTTACTAACCTCTTTAACCACTGGATCAGTCTCATTTTCCATCTTACTAGTACTGGACATTTAAATAATAATAATAATAATAATAATTACTTCGTACTTATTTCTTAATATCACTTAAATGTGCTTTAATATTTGATTTTTACAACACGTTCCTAAGTAGATAATTAAGATAAAATATATGTATAGATGAAATGTGTATACTTCGTAGAAGAGATAGTATGATCATGCACAATGCAAAAATTATTTGTGAATATTTGATAATACGTAATTAATTCTTTATAATATATTGCGTGAAATATTTCTAGAATATTTCTGGAATTCGTTTTTCTGAATTGCACGCTATACACAATATGTATTTGCAAATATATTTATTATAAATCCGTCCTATGCCTTTCCTACCAACAGTACGTACTTACTAGATACGTAGTAGAGAACAATACAATGAAATGTAATGAACTTTTTATTACTTACTGTTCTATAGTAATATTACAATATTTGTACAATAAACAATGCATGATATCAAAAATCTTCCGTTTAACTTTTATATATACATATATATATATATATATTTTTATAGGTATATATCTAAACGCACATCGATGATGATACGCAAAGAAGTTACAGTGGTTTGAATTTTACCATTGTTACCACACCATTGCAGTTAAATTTCATTCATCAAGTTACTGTCAGGTATTAGTTTGTATTAAGAAGTATCGTAAATTTGATGTTTACAATGATATATGTTTGTATTTAATCGAAAAACGATTTATAATCACATGTATGATAAATCATAAAAAAAGTATAAAAAAAGTAATTCATAATTTAAAATTGAATTAAATTACCATTGAAATTATTATTGCATTTAAAATAGTTATATTTTAATATGTAAGTATACGTAGTACAATAGAGTATTGACTTCTAAATTGTAAGGCACAATTATAATATATATATATGTTTAATTAAATACAGTGAAATAAACAGTTTTTAAATAAGGCAATAACAATGACATCAATGTTTGATCAGTATGAACAAGCATCTCAAAGATCAAAACAATTATATGCACCACCAATTCGTCCAGATATTGTAAGTTTGTAATAGTAATAATTTTTCCTAACTGTTTGTTAGGAAAAACAAAGACTTTAACAGAAATCTCCATTTCATGTTTCTTTTTTTTTTGATGTTTTCTAGAGTACTGCTGGATTTATTCAAATGAAATTTCAAGATGATGGGCCAATTTTTATTAAACAGAAAGTTAATTTTTTACCACCGGACAAAATTTTACATCTTGTTGTTAATAATAATATCATTGTTATTGCCATGGCTAATAATCTTCTTTTACGTATCGATATGAAACATCCAGATTCACCCGAAGGTATTTGAGTTATAATATGAAATGAATTATAATATAGAATTATAATAGGTATTTGAATTATAATATGGAATGAATTATAATATAGAATATAAGCTGATACAAGATGCTCTTTTTCTAGAGATCGATATATCTAAATATGGAATGAATATGAAAATGTCAGGAATGTTTCTTGATCCTCTAGGTAATCATTTGTTAATAGCTTTGATTTCAAAATCTCAAGAACCTCCCAATTCTCCCCCTGAATTATATTATTTACACAGAAAAACAACGAAATTAAAACAGGTAAATAAGATAAATAATATAACAAATATAATGCATGAAATATAATAGATGTTTATAATAATTTATCCAACATATATGTTTTAAAAGAAATATAGCTTTCAAGATTTGTTCATTTAGGCAAGTAAATTCAAAGGACATGAGATCACTGCTGTTGGGTGGAATTATTCAAACTCTTCAGAAACTACTACAGGTCCAATTCTCTTAGGGACATCAAAAGGTCTTATTTTTGAAACAGAAATTGGTTTAGATGGTGATAAAATATTTAATACAAGCTTGGAACAATATTGGCGTCAGGTATAAATAAAATATACAAATTAATTTTCAATATCATTATCAATAAATCATTATCATTTCATAATAATAGAAGTGCTACCCTTATATCATTATTCATTGTGTCCAAAGCTTCCTAACTATTTACCTCTTTATGGTGCTAAAGAGGTAGAAGGATTGGTGAGTCAAAAATTATTCTTTTCGCATGTGCAACGTATTTGTATGCTAGAAACTTAAAGATAATAATATAATGCACTATATATATTTATATATGAAATTATAATTCTTTGATCATTTATTCCTTAATCATGCTTATTAATTTTGCTATTTTCATATCATAGACATATTTTATCATAACATTCCACAACAACATTCATCTATAATAAATATTTAATCGTTTATTTTAGGTATTTGATATAGGGAAAGATAGTAAACCACCAATTACTGGATTAGAGTTTCATAAGATACCAAGTACTGATAAATATGTGATTATTGTTACTACTCTTATGCGAATTTATCAATATATTGGAGCAGTGCAAAATCCAGATGAAAAACCTTTATTGCAGCAAATTTTTAATAAATATTTAAATGTACAAGGTATTTATATTTCTTATTTTATCAAACTTCATTAAGTTTATAGTGATATTGCGATTATAATCAAAGTAAATATTTTGATAGAAAGCTTCAATGAAGTGATAAATCATTTGCCTTATTCTAAAATTCAATTTTATTATCCATCACTTGGTACTTTACCAAAATCATTTGGTTGGTTAACTGAAACTGGTATATTATATGCTCAGGTAATAATTATTTTTAAATTATTTATTTTCAATGTATATTGTGCTGTATGAATGTCTCTCATAATTTGAATTTATCTAGATTGATCCAAAAATAGATCCAAAAAGTGTATTAACAAATCAGCAGATGTTAACTTGCCCTGAGGCGAGTTTAATGGGAATCAATATCTCACAAACAAGTACTGCACCATTATCATTTGTCTTAACAGAATTTCATGCTTTATTACTCTATACAGATCGTGTAAAAGGCATGTCGCTTTTGAATCAGGATTTGATATTTGAAGACATTTATAACGATGTATGTATAATAAATTAAAATTATAACAATATCTATATAATTATTACATCTAATAATTCTTAGGCAGTGGGAAAATTGCTTAATATTACCAAGGATTATGTAACACGTTCTATATGGGCTTATAGTGAAAGAGCAGTATTTAAATATAAAGTTAATAAGGAAGATAGAAATGTTTGGCAGGTGAAACTAATGCAAACTTAATTTAATATAAACTAATGAAGTATGAATTAACAAATACATATATTATTTTTACAACAGATCTATGTTGATAAAGGTGAATTTGAACTTGCAAAACAATATTGTAAAGATAATCCAGCACATATAGACCAAGTGCTTGTAAGACAAGCAGAAATGCTTTTCAAAAATAAGGAATATGAGGAAAGTGCTCTCATCTATGCAGATACTCATTCATCATTTGAAGAAATTTCTTTAAAATTTTTACAGGAATGGCAAATAGAAGCATTAAAAACATTTCTTAAAAAGGTGATATATTTCCAACTTCAAATTTTCTAAATTTAAATATTTGAAATAATTTAATCTTTTATCGTACCTAGAAACTTGAAGGATTAAAAACACAAGATAAAACGCAAATAACTATGATTGTTGTATGGGTAATTGAATTATTTATGAATCAAATGGGTGTATTACGAAGTAATAATACATCATATTTACACGATTCACAATATCTAGAATTACAAAAACAATTTGATAGTTTCCTTGCAATACCAAAAGTTGAGGTATTAATAATACTAAATAAATAAATATGACATTACAAAAAAAATTTGTTGGCATAGGAAAAATTATTTTAATTTCAGGAATGCATAAAAAGAAATCGCAGCACTATATATGATTTAATGGCAACTCATGGTGATAAAGACAATCTTATTCGTTTAACTATTATGCATTGTAACTATGAAGAAGTAATACGTCAGCATTTATATAAAAATAATTATTTAGAAGCTCTTGAAGTTCTAAAAAGCCAAAATAATAAAGAGTTGTTTTATCACTTTGCTGGTATTCTTCTACAAGAACTACCGCGCCCTACAATGACTGCTTTAATATCACAAGGTTCTTTATTAAAGCCATCTAAGCTCCTCCCAGCTTTAGTATCTTGTAATACTGACGAAAAACATGTAAGATATTTATTTTCTTATTACATGTAGAGTTTAAATTTTATAACAATTAACTAACATTTATCATTATAGGCAAAAGAAGTAATCAGGTATTTAGAATTCTGCGTTTATAAACAAAGCTGTCAAGAACAGGCAATCCATAATTTTCTATTGTCTTTATATGCGCGTTATAAACGGGATGAAGTAATGCGTTATATTAGCTCTCAAGGTAATTTTTCTAGCTATATATATTCTATTATAGTCAATATTATATATTATATATTCTATTTTCATTAAAAATAATATTTTTAATGAGATATTTACTCTAGGGCAAGATATAAATATGGTACACTATGATGTGCATTATGCATTACGATTATGCCAAGAAGTTGGCTTAACAGAAGCTTGTGTACAGTTATCTGCTTTACTTGGATTATGGACAACAGCAGTTGATTTAGCTTTAACAATTAATGTTGATCTTGCTAAACAAATAGCTGCTATGCCCTCTGATCATGATGATGAATTAAGAAAAAAGTTGTGGTTAAAAATCGGTAATTAAAAATATAATTTTAAATTTTATACTTTATCCCAATTTTAATTTATCATAATTCTAGCTGAACATGTGGTTCGAGAAAAAGATGACATTCAACAAGCAATGGAATTTTTGCAACATTGCGATATAGTTAGAATAGAGGATATATTACCTTTTTTTTCAGATTTTGTTACTATAGATCACTTCAAAGATGCCATTTGCAATTCATTACAGGTAAAATAATTTATTTGCAAGACATTAAAAGAAAATTTTGCGTGCTTCTTTTCTCTTTTCTAAATTGTAAATGAGAATGTTTAACACGAAATATGTAACGAATTGATATTAAACAAATAGTATTATTTATTTTAATTTTATTTATAACAGGAGTACAATCAACATATTCAAGATCTAAAGGAAGAAATGCAGGAAGCAACAAAAGCAGCAGAACTTATTAGGAAAGATATACAAGAATTTAGAACGAGGTAAATAGATTATTTAATGATATGATATTAATATTTTTTATATATTATTAACATTATTATTATCAATATCACAATATTTATATTATTATTATTATTGATACTTTTTTAGGTGCACATTTGTCAATACGAAAGACACATGCAATACTTGTAGCGTTCAGTTACTATTACGACCTTTCTACGTATTTCCGTGTGGACACAGATTTCATAGTGATTGTCTTGTAGCTGCGTTAACACCTATGTTGTCAATGGATCAGAGAACAAAGCTAGCTGATCTTCAACGACAACTTACTGCTCTTTCAAGTAGACCTGAAGATACTAGATCAGTTGGATCTGTAACTTTATCTACAAAAGATCAAATTAAGGCTGATATTGATGACTTAATAGCTTCTGAATGTTTATATTGTGGAGAATTAATGATAGAGTGAGTTACATTTTTTAAATTTATGTTCTAGTTTATGTGATATATATAAACTAAAATAATGAACTTTATATTGCAGGTCAATAGATAAACCATTTATTGAAGAAGAAGATTATGAGAGAGTAATGAAAGAATGGATATGAGTAATGAAGTATTCTGAAATTGTTGTATATTATATAATATATGTATATTATATTTATTTACGAAGATTATTATTTGTGATAAATACAGTATGTATTATATTTTATGATATATAATTATTATATATTTATCATTTATAATTATTTATTTTATACATGCATTATAAATTACTTGTAATTTAAAAAATGAAAAATTCAAATAATTTTTAAATAATAGATTACACATCTCACGATTTTGTATGGTTCAACTTATATGTATATAATACTATAAATATTTGTAATGTGTTAAACTACATTGAAGAATATTAATTTTAAACAATTTTGAAATATTTCATATTAATTATAATTTAATTCAGTTCCAGATGTCGTTCTGCTTCTTTATTTCGTTTACTCACAGCTTTATTTCCATAAATATAATACCGTAGTGGTTTATTTGTCCATTCTTCTCCATAATTATCGATTCCTATTCTACGACATTTGATAACATTGAATTCCTCCATTTCACCATTCTCAATCCATAAACCTTTCCAAGAGCACATGGAATATTTACTATGGTTTTTATGAAGTTGGAATGCCATACATAACTTTGATGGACCATTACATAATTCATGTTCTTTTAAACCTTTTAAAGGCTTTTTAGGTGCACTTGATAATCCCTTCGAAGTTCGTTGATTAATCATGTATTCAATACCTTCTAAGGGTTCAACAGCCCTTATTAAAACAGCAGATCCTTCACCTAAAATCTTACCAAGAGGTTTCTTTATTGAAAGATATTAAATGCAAAAGTGAAAATTATTAAATAGTATATGCATATTTTTCAGATTTAATATCTCTATAACTGACACTAGAACTTCCTAACACATAATATCTCCAGACTTTTCGTTTATTATTGTTTGAATCATCAGAATTTGCTGCTACAATAGTAGTTGATTTTATATGAGGATCACGTTCTATCCACAAGTCACTACATTCATAAATTTTTTTTTGATCGAAGCTATCTTTATCAATAACAAAAGTTGTACAAATCTTTGTTGGACTGTTACAAAGTTCAAATTTTTTGAAATTTTTGGCATTTTTTACAATCTCCTTTTCTTTTTTATTTTGTTTTGTCTGCATGTTTCTTAGTAATTCCATATAATCAAGGCCAAGCATAGGTTCTACTGCTTTAATTAATACATGTGCTCTTGACTCTAAATATTTTTTTATAAAGTGCTAAGTATATTTTTAGCTATTTATTTTAATTATTTACAATATAATACTATATTTAATGTTTTACTTTCAATACTTTCCCATTTTCCAACTCACCTTGACTAGATATGTTGAAACAATGATACATTCCATATGTCATATATACATATATAGTACCTGGTGACATATACATTGGTATATTACGAGGTGTAACTTTATTTTGATATGTATGTGATGCTTTGTCAATTATTCCTAAATATCCTTCTGTTTCAACAATTCTTCCTTTTAAAATAGTACCATTTTCTAAACAGCGAACTAGTATCTTTCCTAAATGTATAAGTATATATATTATTGTTGTATACTTATACACATTGAATAGGTAAAAATACTAGATAAATGCTAATATTACCTAATAAATTTTGTGCTAATTCTTCACAAGGACAATCAAAAAATGAATATGGCAGTCTATTTGAGCATATTTCTTTTTCCCATAGAGTCAATGGTGGATCCTCCAATTGTTTTAATTCTTCTTTCATCATTTTAAGATCCACCACTGCTCTAAGTTTATTCTTTGGTGGAGGAGGTATATTTGGTTGAAATTCTGCATTATCTTTTTTATTTCCTAAATATATAAATCATATAAAAATGTACAAAAATGAAACATAATATATAATTATTATTTTTAAAAAAACTTACTATCTTTCAAACTTTTAAAGTTCAGTTTATTTGTTTGTTTCTGTCCCGGATTTTGAACATGCGATTTCAATGTTTCTGCTGCATTAGAAAGTATTTGATTTTTAAAACTCTTATTTCCTACCAATGAATGCTGCTCCATGTTCTAATAAAAATACTCGTTTAATATATGAGAAATTTAGAGAAATTATTAGATAATTAGATACTACTACTGAAGAAATGCAAAATATTATACATAATCAAAGATGTTGAAGAAAAGTTATGTTATTTTATTTGACGCAAAGAGTTGAGCATGTACAAAAGAAAAAATCGGTAATTCAAGAAAATTGTTCACAATGTTTTTTCAAAATAAATATTAATAATAAACCTTGGATTTAGTTTTTAGTTCATCTGTATCATCAAGATTTCTTTCTTCGGCGGAATGTGCCTTTGAAGTTGATCGTGTTCTCTTCATTAGTGAAATGCAAGTCGTGAAACGAGCCACTGTAAAACCATCAAACATTTATCAAACTAATAGTTTCTATGAATATAAATAGCATAAATTTCAATACAAGTATTTCATAACATTGCCAGGTTATGGAATATGGTTAGGTTAGGCCGGCTATCGAAGACTGGTAGAATTCGAAATTCAAATGCAGTTTGAAGTTTTCCCGCGAGAAACAAGCACAAGCTCGTCAAATGTCACTATGAAATTACAATTGAAATGATTAGGAAATTTTACATTCGTGATGTGTGTATCATGTTCGAGGTTTCGAGGTTTCGAAATGCGTCGCGAAAGTACCGTTACTTTTTCGTTTTGAAAAATGATAAGATGAAGTTTTACATTGCCGCAAAAATGCGAGTAGTACAAGTTGGTTATAGCAAATTAATTAATACATACGGTCGTTTAGTATTCTACGATTGACGAGGGTTTTCAGAGTTTTGGATACTACAGTTTTGGGCAACATCTAAAATTCGATCGAGGAACAATCTCAGGTACGATAAGAAATGAAAATTTACTTTTTAAATTAATTACAGGCTATTGTATACGGCATTTGACTATATTTTTGATAGGAATTGTTTTCGGTACGAGCGAGATCATAGATTGCCTTTGTCATCTCTTTGAAGTTTACTTGTCTTGCATTTGTCGTAATAAAGCGAAATACGAGGTAGCTGTGTTGAACACCTGCGGAATTAAACGGTTANCGAGGTAGCTGTGTTGAACACCTGCGCAATTAAACGGTTATAAATTTTTATTCCTTGTCTTTCATCTCGCAGGAATTGCGAATTCTTTCCTTCCTCGTTTAAATTACTTACGACTGTCAACGTATGGATAGATAATGTCTCGAATGTTAGTGCCGTGATGCTGCAATATTGTTGCGCTCTAACAATCACGAGACAAAGATATTTCTGATAGATCAGCGGCAAGTTATACCACGGTACATTGAGATAGACTATGTGCCCTATATTTTGACTTTCTTGAACGAGGATTTCGCCGGGCCAACACCACGTTAGGAGCTGTACCAACATGGAAATGAAATAAGATGTGAATTTCGCTAGATCGGCTTTCGCTGTCCCGTTATCGAGCATTGCGTATCCACTTAAGCAAATTTCAATTCCGCTCGTAAGAAGTTGCATAAAAATGATGGGTGTTAACAAATTATTCACATCATTTACCACACTGTATAAAAGTAGTACTATCGTCAAAGACACAGATACGATTTAACAGCGTTGGAAATATTAAAAAAACAGGAAAGAATTAAAAAAAAATTAATTGATAAAATTGCAAGTAAAATGGTATCGGAAGTGGGGAAATATTTACTCTATCATTCGTTGATGATGGCGGATACATTTGATTAGTTGCATCATTAACTTCCGCCTGTAATTCGGCTCACAGTTTATTTCAACCCCTATATCAGCGATCCAAGTACTGATTAATTTAAATTGACCAGACACGTGTAAAATCGTGGTCATAAATGTGGCGTCCAACCCAGAAATCGTAGCGGCGCAAATTAGGGACGTTAGAAATTGGCATATAAAAGCGATCTCGAAACTGGGAGATGCTGAGGTGTCCTTGCCATACCTAATAATGAGGTCACAATGTATGATAAATCACTGCAATCAAATATCAATTGTTCTTTTTAATGTCTAAATAAAAGTAAGATCTAATTCTCCTTTACGCCTATAATATAAAATATAATATATAATTATAATATAATATAAAATAAAAAATTGTAATATAATATAAAAAATATATAATATAATATATAATATAAAAAATTGTATTTCTGGCTAGGTTTACTTGGTGATCAGCGAGGAAGGAAATTTAAGTAGAAAAGGATGATATTTACCAGACAAGAAAAGGCAAATCCCGATTATCAGTATTGCTGGCGTTGTATTCGAATCTAAAATAATTGATAGCTGCAGCAAGGGAGAAAGTGATCACATTGCACAAGCAGGATAAATAAAAAATTATCGTGCAAATTCGCGCCCAATGAGCAAGCTCTATGTAAGATTGCATATCCTTTGGATCGTTCGTAGTGTTCCATAAACTTCGTATTTCATAATAAAGCCTGTAGGTTCTTTCTTTTCTTACAATCAAGTAAATTATTTTGAACAACAATTGCCCAATTGTTGTTAAAACGCATCCTACGCCTAATTTAAGAATATATGTAATTTGTGTAATTGGAGGACATGTGTAATTAGAGGAGTAATATATGGAGAGACGTGAGAAATAAGCCAATTTTACTGAATCTTACCTGCTAAGATTCTTAAGTCGCCCCAGTTCACTGCTATCGCCATAATTTCGGGCACGAAGATACTATTGATTGCCGTTAATGCCACTATCAAGCGAGAATATGCGAATATTTTGCTGCATGTTGAACTCTTCTCTTCGATAGGCCACATTCCACTCATACTACACAAGATCTTATTCGGTCGTATGTAATGATCGATCGATGTATTAGATTGTCCCTTCATGTTCTTCCTTCCATGCGAAATTCGATGCGTGTTTGCGAATGGTCTGCTTGCCTGTTTCAACCAAGTTTTCCAACAGAGAATTCTTTATAACGATATTACAGACTAAAACATATGGTTTTATGATTTGCGTTTTCTTTCCCCTCGAAACATGTTCAATATTAATGTTATTCTGCATACGTACCTTATTATTTCCCCTATCTCTGATTTATAGTTTGATGAATAGTCTATGTTGTAAGTAGAGGTAGAGGGGCATAGCATCTAAATTGATAATATGGTGTTCCATGCAACATAGTTTCTATCGTGTTTTGTATGTATCAAATCACAATATACTTACCGAGACACATTACGTTGACATTATCCAGACAATTTGACGTTGCCGTAAGATTTCTTTCTGATATTATTTTCAGGTGTAGATTAAAGTAAATATTAGCGATAATAATATATTTGAATTGATTCATTCTATTTTCAGTTTGAAATAATAAAATAGAAAATAACATAACAAAAGTAACAGAAATATTTATAACACTCACGTATGTTCATATCTGTAGTGAAAGTGAGCTTGAAATCATCAGGAAAGTTCATAAGATGTGGAATTAAAAGTATGGGAAGAAGATAAAAATGTGGTTCTAAAATTGCAAATGATGGAGATACTTTTCTACCAGATCACATGAATTTTCAAATTGGATAGTATGGGCAATATCTACATGCAGTTACACAATAACAGGTACAATATAGTATGAAAATTTATGCTTTTAATTACAGATTACTTTTTGAGCTATTGTATAGTGACATCACACTATATACATACCTACATTATACTTAATTTGACTATTTTTGTTTAACATCATACACTGTAATTATGATTCCGTTGAAACTTCATCTTGTTGCATTTGTCGCAACAAAGTAAAATATGAAGCAGCCGTGTTGAACACCTGAAATCATTTGTACCATAATTTCTGTTTTACTGTTGTAAGAATTGATTTTTTATAATCAAGTTTTATATAGTCATTTTTGTCCTGCTGTCAAATTTCATTGTCAAAATTAAAGAAATGGTTACTCACGCTTGTTAGTGTTTGAATACATAATATTTTGAAAGTTAATGCCGTGATACTGCAATATTGTTGCGCTCTGACAATCATAAGACAAAGATATCTCCGATGAATTGGTGGTAAATTGTACCACGGTATACTGAAATAAATTATGTGCCCCACTTCTTCACTTTCATGGACAAGAATTTCACCGGGCCAACAAAATAAAAGGATTTCCACCGTCATGGAGATGAAATAAAACATAAATTTCACCACATCGATAATTGCTGCCCCATTGTCGAGCATTGCGTATCCACTTAAACAAATTTCTATTCCACTCGTAAGAAGTTGTATAAAAAGGATGGGTGTTATTAAATTATTTATATCGTTCACCACACTGTATAAAAACAATAGTGTCAGTAATAGAAACCTATATGGAAGAGAAACTATTATACATTACGAAAAGGACGAGATTGAAAGTAGCAAAATGTTTACCTTATGATTCGTTGGTGATGGCGAATGCACTTAAACAGATCTACTTCAAACTTTTCCAAATGAATGGGCCCACGATTGATTCCAATTCCAATTTTATTGATCCAGGTTTTGATCAGTTTAAACTGTCCAGCCACGTGTAAAATTACGGTCGTAATCGAGCAGTCTATACCAGTGAGTCCTGAAACTCCCCCGACGCATACAAAAATTTGACAAAAGAAGACGATTTCAAATGTGGGTGACGTTGAGACGTCTGTTCCGTACCTAACAGTGATGTTAAAATGCCATAGCTGTATATTTTCGTTCTTTTCATGATCAATGGCAGGAGAAATTGTAAGTAGATAAGGACGATTTTTACCAGGCGTTAAAAGGTAAATGTCGACTGTCATTACTTAAATAATCGATAATTGCAGACGTTGTGAAAAAGATTACGTTGCACGAGAGGCATGCAGAGAAAATTATTGTAACAGTTCGAGCCCAATAAGCAAGTTGTTCGTAAGATTTCTTTTCGTTGGCATCATCGGAAGAATCCCATAGACTTCGCATTTCATTGTAAAGCTTATATGCTTTTTCTCTTCTAGCTGCTATGTACACTAATTTGTATAATACTTGTCCGACTGATGTTGAAGCGGTCCCTATTTCTGATTTGAGGAGAAATATCGATTGGCGACGCTGTCATAATGTAAAATAGGAAATCTGAGATAATTTCATTCAAATCTTACCTGCTATGGTTTGTATGTCGCCCCAATTTACTGCTATCGCCAAAATTTGGGGCACGAACAGAAAACCGTATGCAATTACTGTCACTATCAAGCGGAAATATGCGAATATTTTGCTAAAGGTCGAACTTTTCTCGATAGGCCATATTCCAACCATACTACAGAATATCTTATTCGGTAGTATGTAATAATCAAACGATGTATTAGACTGTTCTTTCATGTTCTTCCTTCATGCGAAATTCGTTGCGTGTTTGCGAATGGTCTGCTTGCCTGTTTCAATGAAGTTTTCCAACAGAGAATTCTTTATAACGATATTACAGACTAAACGCTAAAACATATGGTTTTATGATTTGCGTTTTTCCCTCGGTCGAAACATGTTCAATATTAATGTGATTCTGCATACGTACCTTATTATTTCTCCTATCTCTGATTTATAGTTTGATGAATAGTATATGTTGTAAGTAGAGGTGGAGAGGACAGTGTCTAAATTGATGATATGATTTTTTCCATACAACATACTTGAAATTTCTATCGTGTTCAGTATGTATCAAATCGCTTACCGAGACACATGGAAAAATTTTTCGTTGTCATAAGATTTCTTTCTGATATTATTTTCGGGGACAGATTAGAGTGAATATTAGCAATAATAATATACTTGATTTAATTGGGTCTATTTTGATTTTGTCAAATAATGAAATAGAAGTTAATGTAAGTAACTAATGAAGTAGAAATTAAAGGTAACAAAAATATTTGTAACACTCAGGTATGTTCATAATTGTAGTGAAGGTGTGCTTGAAATCATCAGGAAAGTTTGTAAGAAGATATGGAATTAAAAGTATGGGAAGAAGATAAAAATGTGGTTCTAAAATTGCAAATGATAGACATAGTTTTCTGCCAAATGACAAGAATTTTCAAATTGGATAGTACGGGTAATATCTACATGCAGTTATACAATAACAGGTACAATACAGTATGAAAATTTGTAATTTATACTTTAAATTATACTTTTAATTACTTTTTGTTATTTTGAGTTATTGTATAGTGGTATTACGCTATACATATATACTTTTGACTATTTTTGCTTAATAATATCATACATTGTAATTATAATTTCGTTGAAATTTAATTTAGTTGTAATATCATACATTGTAATTATAATTTCGTTGAAATTTAGCCTTGCATTTTTCGCAACAAAGTAAAATATGAAGCAGCTGTGTTGAACACCTGAAAACATTTAAAAAATCATTTTCAATACTTCAATCTCTATTTTATTGTTGCAAGAATTGATTTTTTATACTCAAGTTTTATATTCTGACCTGTTGTAAATTTCATTTCCAAAATTAAAACAATGACTACTCACGCTTGTTAACGTGTGAATAGATAATACTTTGAATGTTAATGCCGTGATACTGCAATATTGTTGCGCTCTAACAATCATGAGGCACAAATGTCTCCGATAAATTGGTGGTAAATTGTACCACGGTATATTGAAATAAATTATGTGCCCCACTTCTTCACTTTCATGGACAAGAATTTCACCGGGCCAACACCATAAAAGGAGTTCTACCGCCATGGAAATAAAATGGGTTGTAAATTTCATTATATCGATAACTGCTCCTCCGTTATCGAGCATTGCGTATCCACTTAAACAAATTTCTATTCCACTCGTAAGAAGTTGTATAAAAAGGATGGGAGTTAATAAATTATTTATATCGTTCACCACACTGTATAAAAGTAGTAGTATAAATGATCAAAATTTATATGGAAAAAAGCTGTTATACGTTGCGAAAAGAACGGGATTGAAAGTAGCAAAATGTTTACTGTATGATTCGTTGGTGATGGCGAATACATTTAAATAGGTCTATTTCAAACTTTTCCAAATGAATGGGCTCGCGATTAATTTCAATTCCAATTTTATTGATCCAGGTTTTGATTAGTTTAAACTGTCCAGCCACGTGTAAAATTATGGTCATAAACGTACAGTTTATGCCAGTAATTCCTGAAATTCCCGCGATGCATGCCAACAGTTGACAACAGAATGCGATTTCGAATTTGGGAGACGCCGAGATGTCTGTTCCGTACCTAATAATGATGATCAGAATGTCAGAGCTGCGTATTTTCATTATTTTCATTCTTTTCATAATCAATGGCGAAATGGAGAAATGTAAGTAGATAAGGACGATTTTTACCAGACTTCAAATGGTAAATGTCGATTGTCATTACATAAATAATCGATAATTGCAGACGTTGTGAAAATGATGATATTGCACAAGACGCATGCAGAGAAAGTTATTGTAACAGTTCGAGCCCAATATGCGATTTGTAGGTAAGATTTCTTTTCGTTAGGGTCATCGGAAGTATCCCATAGACTCCGTATTTCAATATAAAGCTTATGTGCTTTTTCTCTTCTCGCTATTAAGTAAATTATTTTGTATATTACTTGTCCGACTGATGTTAAAACACATCCTATTCCTAATTTGGGAATGAATGTGATTTATTGCGTTGCTAAAAAAATAGAAGTTCTCGGTTGGAGAAACGTGAGACACAAGTCAATTTAGTGAATCTTACCTGTTAGGATCTGTATGTCGCCCCAATTAACTGCTATCAGCATAATTTCGGGCACGAAGATACTATTGAGTGCCATTATTGCCACTATCACGCGGCAGTATGTGAATATTTTGCTAAAGGTCGACCTTCTCTCATCGATAGGCCATATTCCAAGTATATTACACCAGATCTTGTTCGGTAGTATGTAATAATAAAACGATGTATTAGACTGTTCTTTCATGTTCTTCTTTCATGTGAAATTCGATGCGTGTTTGCGAATGGTCTGCTTGCCTGTTTCAACCAAGTTTTCCAACAGAGAATTCTTTATAATGATATTACAGACTAAACGCTAAAACATATGGTTTTATGATTTGCGTTTTCCCCTCGGTCGAAACATGTTCAATATTAATGTGATTCTGCATACGTCCCTTATTATTTCCCCTATTTTTGATTTATAGTCTGATGAATAGTCTATGTTGTAAGTAGAGGTAGAGAGGACAGCATCTAAATTAATAGTATGATTTTTTCCATGCAACATGTTTGAAATTTCTATCGTGTTCAGTATGTATCAAATCGCTTACCGAGACTCATGGAAAAATTTGTCGTTGACATAAGATTTCTTTCTAATATTATTTTCAGAGACAGATTGGAGTGAATATTAGCAATAATAATATACTCGATTTAATTGGGTCTATTTTAATTTTGTCAAATAATGAAGTAGAAGATAATGTAACGAAGGTGACAAAAATATTTATAATACTCACGTATGTTCTTATTTGTAGTGAAGGTGTGGTTGAAGTCATCAGGAAAGTTCAGAAGATATGGAATTAAAAGTATGGGAAGAAGATAAAAATGTGGTTCTAAAATTGCAAATGATAGACATACTTTTCTGCCAGATGACAAAACTTTTCAAATTGGATAGTATGGGCAATATCTACATGCAGTTATACAATAACAGGTACAATATAGTATGAAAATTTATACTTTAAGTTATACTTTTAATTACTTTTTGAGTTATGGTATAGTGGTGTTACGCTATAAATATATACCTTTGACTATTTTTTTTTAATAATATCCTACATTGTAATTATAATTTCGTTGAAATTTAATTTAGTTGTAATATCATATTGTAATTATAATTTCGATATTGTAATTATAATTTCAATTTTTTAATAATATCACATTTTAATTATAATTTCGATGAAATTTAGTCTTGTATTTTTCGCAACAAAGTAAAATATGAAGCAGCTGTGTTGACCACCTGAAATCATTTAAAAAATCATTTTCAATACTTCAAATGTCTGTTTTAGTGTTGCAAGAATTGATTTTTTATAATCAAGTTTTATATTCTGAAATGTTGTAAATTTCATTTCTAAAATTAAAACAATGACTACTCACACTTGTTAACGTGTGAATAGATAATACTTTGAATGTTAATGCCGTGATACTGCAATATTGTTGCGCTCTAACAATCATGAGGCACAAATGTCTCCGATAAATTGGTGGTAAATTGTACCACGGTATATTGAAATAAATTACGTGCCCCACTTCTTCACTTTCATGGACAAGAATTTCACCGGGCCAACACCATAAAAGGAGTTCTATCGCCATGGAAATAAAATGGGTTGTAAATTTCATTATATCGATAATTGCTCCCCCGTTATCGAGCATTGCGTATCCACTTAAACAAATTTCTATTCCACTCGTGAGAAGTTGCATAAAAAGGATGGGAGTTAATAAATTATTTATATCGTTCACCACACTGTATAAAAGTAGTAGTATAAATGATCAAAATTTATATGGAAAAAAGCTGTTATACGTTGCGAAAAGAACGGGATTGAAAGTAGCAAAATGTTTACTGTATGATTCGTTGGTGATGGCGAATACATTTAAATAGGTCTATTTCAAACTTTTCCAAATGAATGGGCTCGCGATTAATTTCAACTCCAATTTTATTGATCCAGGTTTTGATTAGTTTAAACTGTCCAGCCACGTGTAAAATTATGGTCATAAACGTACAGTTTACGCCAGTGATTCCTGAAATTCCCGCGATGCATGCCAACAGTTGACAACAGAATGCGATTTCGAATTTGGGAGACGCCGAGATGTCTGTTCCGTACCTAATAATGATGATCAGAATGTCAGAGCTGCGTATTTTCATTATTTTCATTCTTTTCATGATCAGTGGCGAAATTGGAGGAATGTAAGTAGATAAGGACGATTTTTACCAGACGTCAAATGGTAAATGTCGATTGTCATTACATAAATAATCGACAATTGCAGACGTTGTGAAAATGATCATATTGCAGAAGACGCATGCAGAGAAAGTTATTGTAACAGTTCGAGCCCAATAAGCGATTTGTAGGTAAGATTTCTTTTCGTTAGGGTCATCGGAAGTATCCCATAGACTCCGTATTTCAATATAAAGCTTATGTGCTTTTTCTCTTCTCACTATCAAGTAAATTATTTTGTATATTACTTGTCCGACTGATGTTAAAACACATCCTATTCCTAATTTGGGAATGAATGTGATTTATTGCGTTGCTAAAAAAATAGAAGTTCCTGTTTGGAGAAACGCAAGACACAAGTCAATTTAGTGAATCTTACCTGTTAGGATCTGTATGTCGCCCCAATTTACTGCTATCAGCATAATTTCGGGCACGAAGATACTATTGAGTGCCATTATTGCCACTATCACGCGGCAGTATGTGAATATTTTGCTAAAGATCGACCTTCTCTCATTGGTAGGCCATATTCCAAGTATACTGCACGAGATCTTATTCGGTAGTATGTAATAATCAAACGATGTATTAGACTGTTCTTTCATGTTCTTCCTTCATGCGAAATTCTATGCGTGTTTGCGAATGGTCTGCTTGCCTGTTTCAACCAAGTTTTCCAACAGAGAATTCTTTATAACGATATTACAGACTAAACGCTAAGACATATGGTTTTATGATTTGCGTTTTCCCCTCGGTCGAAACATGTTCAATATTAATGTGATTCTGCATACGTCCCTTATTATTTCCCCTATTTCTGATTTATAGTTTGATGAATAGTCTATGTTGTAAGTAGAGGTGGAGAGGACACTGTCTAAATTAATAGTATGATTTTTTGCATGCAACATACTTGAAATTTCTATCGTGTTCAGTATGTATCAAATCGCTTATCGATACACATGGAAAAATTTGTCGTTGTCATAAGATTTCTTTCTGATATTATTTTCGGGGACAGATTAGAATGAATATTAGCAATAATAATGTACTTGATTTAATTGGGTCTATTTTAATTTTGTCAAATAATGAAGTAGAAAATAATGTAATGAAGGTAACAAAAATATTTATAATACTCACGTATGTTCTTATTTGTAGTGAAAGTGTGTTTGAAATAATCAGGAAAGTTCAGAAGATATGGAATTAAAAGTATGGGAAGAAGATAAAAATGTGATTCTAAAATTGCAAATGATAGACATACTTTTCTGCCAGATGACAAGACGTTTTAAATTGGATAGTATGGGCAATATCTACATGCAGTTATACAATAACAGGTACAATATAGTATGAAAATTTATACTTTTAATTATACTTTTAATTATTTTTTGAGTATTGTGATATTGCGCTATAGATATACCTTTGACTATTTTTGTTTAATATCGTACATTGTAATTATAATTTCGTTGAAATTTAGTCTTGTTGCATTTGCCGCAACAAAGTAAAATATGAAGCAGCTGTGTTGAACACCTGAAATCATTTGTACCATAATTTTTGTTTTATTGTTGTAAGAAGTGGTTGTTTATAATCAAGTTTTATATAGTCATTTTTGTCCTGCTGTCAAATTTCATTGTCAAAATTAAAGAAATGGTTACTCACGCTTGTTAGTGTTTGAATACATAATGTTTTGAAAGTTAATGCCGTGATACTGCAATATTGTTGCGCTCTAACAATCATGAGGCAAAGATGTGTCTGATAAATTGGTGGTAAATTGTACCACGGTATATTGAAATAAATTACGTGCCCCACTTCTTCACTTTCATGGACAAGAATTTCACCGGGCCAACACCATAAAAGCAGTTCTATCGCCATGGAAATAAAATGGCTTGTAAATTTCATTATATCGATAAGTGCTGCTCCGTTATCGAGCATTGCGTATCCACTTAAACAAATTTCTATTCCACTCGTGAGAAGTTGCATAAAAAGGATGGGAGTTAATAAATTATTTATATCGTTCACCGCACTGTACAAAAGTAATAGTATAAATGATAAAAATTTATATGGAAAAAAGCTGTTTCACGTTGCGAGAAGAACGAGATTGAAAGTAGCAAAATGTTTACCTTATGATTCGTTGGTGATGGCGAATACATTTAAATAGGTCTATTTCAAACTTTTCCAAATGAATGGGCTCGCGATTGATTTCAATTCCAATTTTATTGATCCAGGTTTTGATTAGTTTAAACTGTCCAGCCACGTGTAAAATTATGGTCATGATCGTACAGTCTACGCTGGTGATTGCTGAAATTCCCACGATGGATGCCAACAGTTGACAAAAGAAGACGATTTCGAATTTGGGAGACGCTGATATGTCTGTTCCGTACCTAATAATGATGATCAGGCTGTCAGAGCTGCGTTTTCATTCTTTTCATAATCAATGGCGAAATGGAAAAATGTAAGTAGATAAGGACGATTTTTACCAGACTTCAAATGGTAAATGTCGATTGTCATTATATAAATAATCGATAATTGCAGACGTTGTGAAAATGATCATATTGCATGAGACGCATACAGAGAAAATTATTGTAACAGTTCGTGCCCAATAAGCGATTTGTAGGTAAGATTTCTTTTCGTTGGGGTCATCGGAACTATCCCATAGGCTCCGTATTTCAATATAAAGCTTGTGTGCTTTTTCTCTTCTTGCTATTAAGTAAATTATTTTGTATAATACTTGTCCGACTGGTGTTAAAACACATCCTATTCCTAATTTGGGAATGAATGTGATTTATTGCGTTGCTAAAAAAATAGAAGTTCTCGTTTGGAGAAACGTGAGACACAAGTCAGTTTAATGAATCTTACCTGTTAGAATCTGTACGTCGCCCCAATTTACTGCTATCAGCATAATTTCGGGCACGAAGAGAGTATTGAGTGCCATTATTGCCACTATGACGCGGCAGTATGTGAATATTTTGCTAAAGGTCGATCTTCTCTCATCGGTAGGCCATATTCCAAGTATACTGCACGAGATTTTGCTCGGCAGTATGTAATAATCGAACGATGTATCAGGTAGCTCTTTCATCTTCTCTTTACATGCGAAATTGGTTGCGTGTCTGCGGATAAAACCTTTTCTATTGTATGTTTCCTGCAGAGAATTCTTTATAACGATATTATTGATTGGATTATGAGACATGAGGTTTTATTTTCATTTTTTCTACAGTCAAAGTACAACATTTCGCAATATCGTTGTCATCATATTGAACGTCATTTCTGATTTATGATTTGATTGATAATTCATATTGTAAGTAGTAGGAACGGCACGTATGTTGCTATAATTTTCTTTTCTCTTTCAGCGATGAAATTTTAACTATAGCTAACATACGTTGAACGGTACGGGATTGCTTCGGGAGGCTCAGTATGATTTGAGTCCTTTATCCGGACGTTTCTCCGACATCGTCTTTCGAAAAAAGTAAAGTTCCGTTTTGTCGACGTATGAAAGGTACAATAATTACTAATAATAATTGAATTTCATTCGTTTACAAACACTCTATACATTGTTAAAATATACGTGATGAAATAGTATAATGAAAAATAACAAAGGATGAATGAATCTTAAAATAATTATAATTGACATTCACATTTCATAAATAGTATAAGTTATAGTCTTATAATTTTTGTTCTTTTATAACGATCTATTTTTCTAGGTGAAGCAAGAGATTTCGACGTACTATCATTTCTTTATTGACCGTTGGATTTCTATGAGACTTTTGCCCATCGTTTCCGGAATTAAAAAGTAGACATACGGTACCGAGAACAGCACGCAGACACTGTAAGTCCAATATACGAATGTTTCACCGACTAGATCTAAGAAAGGTTGATAAGACTTCGCACTCGCGAATGAGAGCAAAGCGTTACTGGAACTCACGCACAAGGAGGCCATATTTTTCATATTGGCAGTGAACATTTCACCTAAAAGTGTGCTTGGGATCGGCAGTAATCCAGAGGACATGGATAAATTAAAGGTCAATAACGCGATTATCGGTAACCACGTCAAAGTATTAGGATCATATTCTAATGAGAGTAGATGGAAATGCAATCCTAAAAGTGCCAATGATATCGATGTTCCTACACTAGACATTATCAAGAGACATTTTCTACCCAATTTGTCGACTAGTAATATAGCTGTCGAGCCGGCTACGATCGTACAGAATCCAAGAATCGTTACCACTAGGCTCGGTGTTATGGTAATTCTGCCTTTTGTCAGGATTATTTCCGCGTAAGAGTACAGCGCGCTGTATCCACTCAGGTAGGAGAACACGTAGATACCAATTATGACGAGAGGTTTCTTTAAATTACCTGAAATAAAGTGGAAAGAAATTCAGAATTGATCGTTCCGTTCGTTATTAGTTTCTGAAGTTTCGGTACTTAAAATTTTCATTATGATGAAGAAAGAAGATGTTACGAAGCTTTCTAAAGTAGTTCGAGATTAGTTTGGAGAAAATCGTAAGAAGAAGCTAAACTGTTAGGTACGACGAACGTGTAACATATACGAGATTAATTTTCACGGAAATAATCTCAAATATTTTTAACGAAACACGGATTCTCTGGAAACAAATTTGATTTGTTGTGTTGTAAACGATTGTAATTCTTTTGTCGCTAGCTTTTCTGTTGAAATGTCTGAGTTTTTAGAAAAGAAAATCGACGAGTACTTGGCATGAGGAACTCCTTCAACTTCAGGAAAATATTAGTTTCAGCTCCGTCGACGAATTCTTGAAGATCTCGCATCTCGGCTTTGACGTCAGCTTCTCGCCTAAACCACTTCAAGGATGCCTCAGCCTTGTCGATATCTCCGTGTAGGAGGTAATGGTAGGGTGATTCGGGTATCAAACTGAAGAGGATCATGAAGAGGATACTCGGAACGAGGCTCACGTACCCGAACATCTCCATGGACAGATAAGGACCCATTGCATTGCCCAAGAACATACCAACGGAAGATGCATTCACGTTCATGGATATCTAAAGACGTGACCACAGGTATATCGGATAAGAAATCTCATTCAGAATATTCATGTAGATGGAAAGAAGTTTATTTTAAGACATTACTTTTTGAGAGACGCTTTAATCAATTTAATTAGTACACGATTATACAAATGTTCTTCGATAAAAATTCAAAGTAAAATATTGCCGGCAGATGTTATTTGCCGACGATATTCTCATTCATTTCATTTACTTGTAGCGCATGATATAAGAGTTAATAGAAACTTACCAGTGATCCACGAATTTTCGGATCAGCGATTTCGCTTAGATATAAGGATAATGCAGCCCACATCATCCCCGATCCGATTCCGGAACAGAATCTAGAGATGTAGAGCCACATGACCGTTGTAGCACAAATACTGAATATCCAGCTCGCTATCAATGGTACTCCACCAAGTAGAAGTACTTTCTTCCGTCCAATATATTCTGAAAATGATGTTGCGACATGTTAAAGTTACAATTGCCTCGATGATCACAAGATTACCACAACTCAGTCACACGTCGCTCAGTCATATATTTGGCGGACCACTGACTATTTTGTCAAACTTCTTTCTTTACATTCTCTTTCCTCCAGATCTTTGTTCAAAGATCAGAAGTGCGTTTCTCAATGATTACTCTATTATTCACAAATTACAATTATTTGCTTGCATTTACTTTTCTACGTACCACAATTTCGTATCATGTTTTTCTACGAGTGCTGAGTCGTGGCTGCCTTGTTCTTATTCAATTCTCGATTAACAATGTTGTGTAATCACCATTGTTTGCCTTGCTTGGTCACTTGATCGTGTGCTGCAAGAGAGTATCGATCGGGTCAACTACGAACTACGTATATGTTTGTCAAAGTTATCGAACATTTCTGGTTTGCTGAACAATTTATGTGAAAAGCAAGTGTTTAGCGTCCAATCCGAAGGAATGTAAGGATAATTAAAGGACATTTTTCAAGTTCAAGCGCATCAATCTTTGCATCGCGAGTGGAGACGTTTCGTGCAAATTAATAAATACTTGACGAATCGTTTTTCTGACAATGAGGAAATGGCCTTACCTTGACACAGTGCACTGAGCAAAGCCCCAACCACACGGCCAAGATTTAAAAGAGATGCCACCCAGGACGCTTCGCTATCTGTCAGTCTCAAAGGCATGTTCGCTTCCGTTGATGTCAGTTGAGCCAAGTACGGCGATGCCCAACCATTCGCGAGACCACTTCCGATAGCAGCTAAGCTGACTGTCACAAACGGCCATGAAACAGTTGTGTGAACGGATGCGAGAATAATTTCATTAGCCCATTCATAGACATAGCTGTACAGATACCTTGGTGCTCGGGATGCGGCGCATTTTGATGTGTACCAGAGATTGTATTAGATCTCTCGATCAAGTTTAACGTTAAGTAAACGTCGCGTTTGTGATCTTTCACAAAACTTTCACAAAACTCGATGCATATCAGATTCTTTCTTTTCAGTATATTAAGCATCGGTTGGCAAATAATTGATTTCGGTGCACGATTTAGAAACAAAGGAACGTAAGCAATCGTTTAATTCGTTTGATGCATTAAAATACTCACGTGTACACGTAGCTAACCACTGTGGCCAGATTGTGATCTTTCTATCTGCATCTTTTTCTGGATTTCCCGCAGACATCCCGATTTTCTTGGGTGTTAGACGAGATGTAGAAGGATGCAGTGGCTGTCTTGTCAGGTCGGATGAAATTATCCGAACTGACTCATATAACTTATAGCAGGAAGACACCAGTCGAGATCGAGGAGGATTTGCATCCCGATAAGATCCCTGATGTATTTATGCCCCGCGTGTAAGAGTTTGATCATTATGTATGCCGCACGTATTTGTCTTTTCAGCGTGGGCGCGTGAAAAGGCTCATTATCTTGGAAATTTCTGGTGGTTAGATTTTTCTTATCTTTGACTATACTTTTTCTGGTTACAATCAGAGCACGATATGAAATTTTTGAAAAAAACATCACACCACGTAAATATTCATTAGCAGTGATTGACAGTTTAGCAGTGTTATCGCGAGATTACACCACAAATAGCTAATAACAATATCAAGAACTACTGTTTCAAAATTTATTGCAGACATATGGAAGACTGATGTGCGAAGCTGGTATTGTCGCGCATACGATGTATAATTTGAAAATATTTTGTATGCAAGAATATGAATGTTTGCAATTTTAAACATTATGCAAGGTGTTACGACATGTTCTATTAGGGATATAAAAAAAAAAAAATGACAGTGAAAGAAGCAAAAATCTTTTTATTCTCTCCTTTTAATTGCTTTACAAAATACGCAGAAAGAATATTTATAATAGTTCTTCAGGAATATTATTTTATAGCTCACCTTATATATAATATCTGTTGAATAAGATTGATATTAAATTGGTTAAGCGAATTCATTGCGATTCAACGTTGTTTTACTGCAAATTCAATGTACATGTAAATAATGTCCGTTATAATGTAGTTGTAATTAAATTTAATAATTAATCACGTTTGATTAATCTTTAAAACATTCTGTTTATTTCAGAATAAAGATTGAATGAAAAAATAAAGATCAGAATGAAAAAGGGCCAGACTTTGTCGAATACAAATCTTTCCTTGGACACGAGCATTCCAGATTCTTTAAATCTTTTCGCGAAGAAAATTGGACAGAAAGTTCATGTTCGTGGAGATAAAAGGTAAAATAAACTCAGTTTG